>JAPFUP010000532.1:0-56233 GCA_030780425.1 Beauveria varroae | reverse complement strand
GGAGGAGGAGGAGGAGGGGGAGGAGAAGGAGGAGCAGAGTGTGGCGTGAAAGCATGTCAGTCAGTTTTCTCTTGGTTTTCTTAGACTTTGAGAGAAAGAGAAAGTTGAAGGTACTGTTTCCAGATATTCATCATTGGGATTCCTTTTTTGAAGGAGCTTTTGAAACGGGGTCTCGTTTACCGTGGCCTTGATACTTTGTTTGTATTGCTCTTTAAAAGTGCATACCCGACGGAAGCGGTTGTCATAGAAGAGACAATCTGGGACAGACTAGTTTTGCATCTCACAGTTCATAGTGGAAAGAAGAAGGCCAACGCTTGAAACAGAAGCGGAAAGTGAGGCGAGATGAGTAAAGACTTGGTCGGAACCAGAACGTGCCTTGATCGCCAACATCGATACACACCACCAAAATAATAATGTAAATCCTCATTAGAAAGATACGTCTATAGATGAGACATGCCACCATCTGATAAATCTCACAAATTCTGCATTCTCGCTCTTGACGCGCAGTAGACGTCGTCCTCCACACAAGCAATTGATGGCCGCCAAGCGTGGCTTGCATGGGCCAAGGCGGCGCTGTCGAGCCATAAATCGATGCATTTTCTTGGCATCAAACTTGATCGGGTTTCGCCACGGCGAAAAGCATTCCGTGACCCGTTGCTTCCTTTTTTTACTCATGATAATGACGTATAGAGAAAGAATAGGGTCTCATGTTGCCATGTTAGCAAGATCAATGGCATGTTTAGACAGGTCTTTCAGACAGAAACCTGCCTGACTGCCACTCAACCACTCCAACAGCCCTGAGTCGAGCTGGAACCAATATATTTATGACGTCAAGATTGAGTTGGCGGTACATATTGACGCATCGAGCTGGAGTTGTCGTTCTACTGAAGCCAGCCAGCCCCAAGGGTGACAAAACAGATCGGCGGCACACGGGCTAGACTCATTCTTAACAATAGAAAGGTATAGTAATGTGGACAGCAAACACCCTTATTAAGGTGTCTACTATACAAAGAATAATCTAGAGGTTTTAATCAGATTTATTCTATATTTGAAAACATATCATGCGTAGGGGGATTTACTATTGTTGCTGGCACGTCTGCTTGAGCACTGGGGGGCTGTTTTGTCACCCCTGTTGCCCAGCCAGCCAGTCAGCCTGACGAAGCTGATCTGCATGTGGCGGTTCTGAAGCACGCAAGCCGTCCGAAAGCTACAGCATTAAAAAAAATTAGCAACTTTGATGGGGACGACAGCGGCTTTCGCGATTCGACTATCCCCACAGGGCCCTTATTCGATGCCGCCTGGACGGGTGATGCCGAAAAGGTTGCGGATTTATTGGACAAGAACGCGGGAGCTCTTGACTTGGAACAGATACAGGGAAGGGGCAAGACAACACTGCAGCTGGCGGTGGAAAATGGCCACAGTGCGGTGGTGAGAATGCTGCTGGATCACGGCGCGCGTGCGGACACGACGGAGGAGTTTACTACCCGGACGGCACTACATGAAGCGGCGCACATTGGCCGTGAAGATGTGGTCAAGATGCTGCTGGACAAGGGAGCAGACGCGGAGGCGTCGGATGGCAGGGCGTGGATGCCTCTGCACGAGGCGGCGCGGCAGGGTAGCCTGCCCATTGTTGAGATGCTTCTTAGTGAGGGAGTTTGCATCAATCCCGCAGACAATGACCGCAAAACGCCGCTGGTAGATGCCGCGGGCCATGGCCATGCCAAGGTAGTGCAGGTGCTGCTGGAAAATGGGCGCGAACGTGGATGGGGACACCTATGATGGCACACCTCTGATCGCGGCGTGCAAGACGGGTAACGGATACGTTGAAGTTGCCCGGATACTCCTCGCGGCCGACGCGAGCGTAGAGCGGCGAGACGCGGCCGGCGGGACGGCGCTGCGATACGCAGCGCGGGCGGGCAACATGGAGCTCGCGCGGCTGCTACTTAAGCACGCAGCGGATCCAACGTCACTACAAGAGGCTATTCAGACAGAGCCCATCTTTGATGAGGGCATGTCGATGGTTAGCTCGGGGGTAGGATCGGGGCCGGCGTTTTCGCTGTGGTTTCCGGCTCCAAGGCCGGCAAAGCCGCGCCGGAAGTGGCGGCCTTGGCGCCGCCGACCAGTGGACCTCGCCGGACCGCCTCCCCCAGAGCCTGAGCCTGAGCCTGAGGAAACGCCCCGATACTCGAGTCACGATCCCGGAATGTTGCTCGACGAGAACATCAAGAAGCTTCTCGGGATGCCGCAGAAGCTGCAAGGCCCTCCCATCCATGGTGGTTCCTCTTCGGGGGGGCAGGTACCCGTGCCGCTGGACACATCGTTCGTCACGCCTCCACAGGTGCACGAAGTAGACAAGCGAGACGCGTGTGAGGGCCATGACATCGCCATGCTACAGTTCTGCGTCGGCGGCGCGCAGGAGCAGCGCCTTCCTGTGAAGGCGTCTGTCCACGAGGTAATGTACGGCAAAGGCCCGTTCGAGCTGTTGGAGGAGGCAAGATCTGAAGCTGAAATGACGGACAAGGTGGTTTTTACTTGGTTCCACGTTCCGGCGAATAACATGGCTTGGGCAGAGCAGCTCATCACGAGGCTGTGGGAAGAGAGGCCGGGGGAGGGGGATGGGCAAGGACAACGCGGGATAGCAACGGAACAGAAGAGGAAAATATGGAGACGCATGGACAACGCAACAAGAGTGAAGCTGCACCTCACGCAATCACAGCATAGTCAAGGCGTGGAGTATCTAGAATCCATCGCGGATGCGGTAGAGATACCTGCGAGTGACAGGAGGCCTATGGTGCGCGTGAGGACGCTTGTGGTAAGTGAATGAATCATACATGCATAGTTGCCCTTTCTGTTGGCAAAGTATCTAATTGATTCCTTAGCTTCCATATCTGCATTATGAGCTGTGTGATTCATTTTGCGATATGGCAGACACCCTGGACGACATCAGGAACGAAGCCAAGCTCCAGCATGAACGTCCAAAACAGGTGCACTGCATGTCCAAGTCTACCTCGGCGGCGGCAGCCTCGGCGGAGAACCAGAGGCCGATGGGTGAGGCAGCGTCAGCAACTTCAACGCACAGCGAGCAGCCAACGACTGGTGCAGCGCCGAGGATCTCCGTTCAGCTTCATGAAGCAAGCATTTCTGCAAACAGGCAGCCATTTGCAGCCATGGAAGCTGGGATGAATGAGGCCTTGAGAGAGGGCCATGCATACCGTCGTCTTTCTACAGGCTCTTCTAAACGTCGAGAATCGTCGGCAAGCCAGAAATCACAACATACTTCTGAGGCCATTTCTGAAAGTCGAGAGTCTTTGACAAGCCAGCAATCACAGCATGTCCCAGAAGGCGCTTCCGAGAATCGGCATTCCTTGGCCAGCCAGCAATCGCATCCTGATGCTCGAGGCATACATAAGAGTCCAAATTCCATGGCGAGAAAAAAGGAAGCGCAAGGGCTCAAAGCATGGTCAACCGGTTATATACCCTCAGACATAGAAGATGAGGCCGCAAGCCACAAGACATTCCCACTACGCACTCGGCGTAGACATGCAAAGCGCAGGCTCAATCCTACCACCCCCCACGATCCTCTTTCCCAGAGAACCGGCCAAGATAATTTTCTCAGAGCCGGGGCGGCGAAGCCGCCAACATCCCGCTCAACCCTAGGATTTAACCCCAGCGAAAAGCTCCTTCACGGCTACTTTGTCCTCCCTCCTCCGGGCGTGCAGCCGCGGCGCTCGCTCGGCCAGTGCCGGTACACCGACACGCGTAAGCGCGATGCTGATCAGGTAGTAACGCGGCACTGCATCAATTACGATTATCCTCCTATGCTCTTCATGGTCGATCAGCTCTGGCTGTGGGTGCTCGGCTCGCACACGCTCATCACCTGCGCGGCGTCGCCATGGGATGCCCAGGCGGCGGCGTGGGAGATGGCGCACTTGACGGACCCGCGGACGAGCCGGCCGATGCGCGAGGTAATGCAGGTGCACAAAGCAGTGGTCAATTATCTAAGAACGCCGCAGCGCGATCCTATCGTGGATGTTAATGCGCTGGCGAGCGTGGTTGTGCGGCACTGCGTGGACATGTTTCACCACAGCGGCGTGCCGCAATGTCTGCAATTCTTTAGATTTTATGAAGAAAGTGTCACGCGTGTGGTACTTTTTCTTACAATTATGTTTCTCGTTTCTCTTTTATAGCGTCAAAATCCAAGTATCGGTGGCGGATTAGCTAACTAGAGACACAGTCGAACGACGTAACGGCTTATCTAGAAGATATGAAGCAACAGTTTGATACTCAAAGTCACGCCACCATTGACAATGAGACGAAGACCCGCGTCGAGGTTGCCGACATACTTGATGAGCTCGACATGCTCTACGATATCCTTAAAAAGCAATATTCTACCATTGCCAGTTTTAATGAGCAGATCCTCGACCCGGTCTCGTCGCCGGAGGACTCATCCTCGATAGGGAGCATAATATCAACGGCGGTGTCAACAGAAACGGCAGCGGACCAAATCTCTCACATCTCAGCAATGGAGAAGCAGGCGATCGAGGCGCAAGAAATGGTACGTCGCAGAGTTGACTATAGATGGGGGCGAAAGGGAAAGCGAACAGAGCTGATGAACAAGGCGTAGCTGTTCCGGATCACGGATCTAAAGCAAAAGCACAACAGCCATATGGAGGCTCTAGCGGCAAGCGAACAGGCCAAAGCCGCGGCGAAATAAAGCAATGCCATTATGTTATTTACCGTCGTCACCATCATCTTCGTCTGTGCCATCTGCTCCCTTTCGGCTTTCACTTCCGCATGCACTAACGAATATGACACAGCTTCCAATCTCTTTCATGGCGGCTTTTCTCGCCATCCCTACCGACGGCTTTATCAAGTCTGGCGAAAAAATCCCCATGAACTATGTCATTACATGCATTGGTACTCCCCCCCACTCCACACGCCCATTTGCATACACAAAGTCAGCTATCATTCAGTGTCTGTCGGCCTGGCCATCTCCGTGCCGTGCATTTTTATTGCTTTCAATATTGAAAGGGTCGCCGCTGTGCTGCAATACATGCATTTCGGCACCAAAAGGCAGAACGACAGAGCACACAAGATATAGTGGTAATAAAGGCCAGGCAGTCGCTGTGCAGCCGATTCAAGAGAACCCCTTCACGAAGGTTCATGTTTCTCTTGCTTGCGGCGGCCTTGCTTGTGGTCATTCTTACACCGTTGTGGATGCCACCAGGACTGTTTAACGTGAAGCTGGCCATTACTATCATGGTCACGATGTTAATATTGGTTGGAGGAGTAGGCCTAAGTTTTGTCCTTTCGAGGCGCTAACATGAGAAAACTTGGCCTATAGTTTTCTAAGCATTGTTCTAGTATCCTTCCAGTTTACCTTTTTAGCCCTTCTTTGAGGCCTTTTTGAGGAAGCCAAATCGCATTATTGTGAATCAGCCCCCCCTCATCGCCAGTCATGAACCGCGACCATGGCCGGAGACACAACACATGCGGGCCGTGACAAGCCCCAGCATCTTGAAGCTATCTAAAGAGATTGTTCTCTAAATCATGGAGATGGGACAGAGCCACTCCGCAAAGGTTACCTCATCTTGGAGGTAGCGAATTTCCGACACGGGCGAGAAGGGGGGACGAGGAGATTGTCAACTTCAAGGACATTCGCTTCGTCTGCCAAAGCTTCAGTCACATAGGCTCTCAGCTGCCTATCCCCGTCGCACGCGTAAGAGTAGAAGAGGGATGAAACAATATCTGATAAAATGCAGATTGCAATAGCAAAACTTAGCTCCGACACTCCTTTTTTTAAAGCAAAAAACGCCATATACTCCCCCATGAATGGCAAGCCCTGTAATGTCAATCCGTTGCTGCCCGTGAATTGAAGACATTCTGTTCTTTTATAAGTTTTATTACTTTAGCGAAAAAAGATTCCGGGACCAGTTACTTTCCTTTTTTTTTCTCTTAGTTACGTCCTCGTTCCTAGCTCATCCTTTGCTATCTGCTAGTGATGGACGTTGGTGTCGATCACTTCGTGTTCGAGGTGAGCCAGCTTCCTTTTACGGATTCGGGCAAAACTGGGGTCGCCAAATACGGCAAGGTGGAAAGACTGGTGTCTTTGTGTTCCCTGACAGTATCTTTTTGGTAACCGGAGGAGACTTAACCTTTCGCCCTAGCTAGATAACAATGTGGTAATAGTGCTGATTCTGGACAGTAGCTAGTGTAAGCGTAACAATTGCGTGACAGAGTCAGTTTCAAGAAGGGGAAAGGGGGCTGGCTACTTTGGAAGCCGATGCCGGGCTTGTCCCGAACAGAAAGGAGATGAAGTTGGCATTATGGAGCTTTGCAGTATTCAACGGCATCTTGCAAAGATGTCATGCGCTCCCATCCTCTGCCAAGCCGAGGGGAATCGCCGACGGCCCGGTATCTCTTGGCGTCCGGAGAGCACCCTGTTGTACCCCAATACAGAAGCAAAAAAAAAGCCCACTTTGTCACATCTATATCAATCGTGGAGAAGGCCACGCGAAAGACGGCTAACACGGAATCTTATTAGGCATCTTCCTTCCGCTACGGGCAGGTAACTTCAGCGTTGCATCAGCGATCGACACCTGGGCTTCCTTTACGCAAAGACGGCAGCCGCATAAGCACCATCTCAACGAGGAGTTGCTGGTTCGGTCCTCTTATGCTACAGAGTTGCCCGGCCTAAGTCAATTTCGGCAGGCCGCGCAACGAGATGCTATTCTGACACTGGTGGCGGCGACCAAGCGACGTCCTGGTAGTAAGTAAGTACCCCGTGCCTTGGTCCCTCATCCGTTGCTCATGTATAAATAGAGGGCCGTTCTATGCTTTGGAACCAACGTCGCTCTCCAGCCAGTCTCTTCTTTCTCTTCTTCTTCTTCTTCTTCTTCTTCAAAGCACATAAGCATGAAGACCACCTTTGCCGTCGCTCTCCTCTCGGCCGCCGGCGCCCTCGCCGCGCCCAAAACCAACAGCAACGTCCCCGTCGGTGGGCCGTTGCACACAAAGGTCGGCTCCTTTGCCGGCCAGCGCGTTGACTCGCCCTGGGGCGGCGGCGTCCAGGAAGGTAGCGGCTGGACCTATGTCACGGGCACGACCAAGATTCCTTCCATCATCGGCCAAAACAGCTACGCCGGCACCGCCGCCTGGGTCGGCATCGACGGTGAGTCCTTGTCCCCCGCTCTCCCCGCACGCCCTGTCATGCTTTCGTCTCTCGAGGAAAAGCTGCCCACTAACACGCAAACACAGGCTACAGCTGCCAGAGCGCCATCCTTCAGACCGGCGTCCAGGCCCACGGCGACGGCACCGTCCGCGCCTGGTACGAGTGGTGGCCCGAGCCCCCCGTGTACTACGACGACCAGTTCCCCGTCAAGGACGGCAACGTGATCCGCATGTCGGTCAACGCCACCTCGCCCACCTCGGGCACGTCGACGCTCGAAAACCTCACCACCGGTCGCCACATCACCACCCCGTATCGCAACATGCGCGAGTCCCTCTGCCAGGCCGACGCCGAGTGGATTCTCGAGTACGGCGGCGACTCGCAGACGTTTGCCGACTTTGGCGAGTGGGATTTCTACGACACCTACGCCACCTCGCGCCAGGGCAGCGTCGGTGCTGCCGGCAGCACCATCACAAACGTCGCCATTGACGGCCAGACCCTCACTGACTGCCGCGCCGACGGCCAAGGCGTGCAGTGTGCCTACAGTGGTTAGAGAGGGTCGGAGGCAGCGTGGGAGTGGGAGGTCAAATGACACTAGATACGTATATAAGAACGACTTTAAGTAAATATGACAAAATGAAATAGACCAACACGCAGCAATGGCTTTGCTTGATTTGACGAGGCTGAGAGATTGTAAGCACGCGAGCTCTGATAAGATTGTGAGCTCAGAAAGTATTATAACAAGAAACATTATAACTGCATTTCTATGGTCGTCGGTCAATTATATGCACTCTGTCTTTTGATTATAGCACAATAGCTATCCGCTGACGGAAGTTATTCTAACCTTTCTGTTGATTCGAATGGGGCTACCCGGGAGGATCAACGCGCAGCTGCCACATCCATGAGACCAATGCTGGGTGAATTTGGGAAGTTTACTGAATGGCAACATGACCAGACCCCCATGCTTGGCCCGGCATACTTTACCTTCTCAGAACTAACTAACTTGTCCGTTTTTTACCTCTACTATTACCACTTCCACTTCCTACTCCTACTACTACCTCTTTCCCTTTTGACCGTCATCTCTACTAGTAAAACATATTCAAGCAGGTGCTGCGTTAGGTCCAGTGTATATAGCATCTATCTATGTTAACTAATCCAATAGAGCCGTTTACCACAAAATCACAGTGAGACATTGATTAAACACAAGATCACATTCATATGAAGACACTCATATTAAAACATCAACATTAAAAAGGATCAATAATTCTTAATACGTATTAAATTTTTCACGGCCTACAAGGGTCACATATAAATACACGACTATAAAAGGGTAAGAATATAGTAAAGAACTACTAGAGGAGGACTTCTCTCCTCTAGTAATTAATAAAGTTATTATTTAGAACTATTTACTATAATCTAGCTATAATCTAGCTATCTTCTTATAGTCTATCCTTTTGCCTTCTTCGTGTTAGCCGCATTCTTTGACAGTCTCGTTGCAACATGACACGCGTGTTTGCCCACACAGATTCGGCGTTAAAGAAACAAGGGTGCTGCCAATGGTTCAAAGGCCGAAAATTGAGTCAAGTTCCGCATTTTGTCAACATGTGTATTTGGGAACAAGCTTCATTTGAATCATGCGAGCATGCTATGTGGTTTTGACCGTTGGTGCGGGTGTTAACCGTACAGTTGTGTAGAACTATAACTATTAAACGGTTTCGCTAAATGAAAGACAAGTGACCAGCACGCAGCAATGACTGAGTTGAACTTGAAGGATCTAAAAATAGTATATAAGCACGTAAGTTTTAGTAAACTAATAAACTTGGAGAATATTATAATAATAAACACTAAAACTATATCTCTAGGGTCGTCGGTTGATGAAATGCGCTTAGTCTTTCCTGATAGGTCACGAATGTTGTGATAATATCAAAAATAACACATTCTAGATATATTAAATGAAATACACAGATTAAAAAAAACAATATTATTACTACTATCACGATAAAAGAAAGTTAATCATGACGGAATGAAAAGCCGAGGGGTCGGATAGCTGAGGGGCATGGCCAAGATCTTCAAACTGATACAGCTGGCCATTGGGAAGCTGAGAAGCGACCTGAGGTCCAAGAAGGTCAAAATGACCGAGCTTGGCAGCGACGTCAGGAGGACTCCACTGCGATCCAATGGCCGTCCTGTCCTTGTCACCGACAATGAGGAGCGTCTTGGGCGTAAGGTCGCCAAAGTAGTGCGCGACCGGCGCGGTCAGCACCATGTCGACAATCTGAGCCTGGTTTGCGATAAACTGCTCGCTCTTGGAGCCGTAGTAAATGTTGACCAGCATGTTGACCCATGTGTCGTAGGAGCTTTTCCACTGCCCGACGTAGTAGACCTCTTGCTCGTAGCCCCGGATGGACTTGTAATTTTGAGCAGACTCGGACTTGTAGCTGTCGTCGAGAGCGATATAAGGAACGCCCTTTTCCACGTAATCCTCGAGACCAACCGGGTCGACGAGAATGAGCTTCTCAACCAAGTCGGGTCATTGCAGGCCGAATCGAATTGAGAGCATGCCGCCAAGAGAGTGGCCAATGAGGGTAATCTTGTTGATGCCGAGAGTCGTCAGCAAGGCTTGCGTGTTCTTAGCCAGCTGATTGGTGCTGAACTGGTAGTTTGTAGGCTTGCTGCTCTTGCAGAAGCCAACCTGGTCTGGGGCAATGACGCGGTAGCCAATACTAGTCAGGACGTCAATCGTGGCGCCCCAGGTAGGGCCGCAAAAGTTCTTGCCATGCAGGACCACGGCCGTCTTTCCGTTGGGCCGGCAAGAGGAAGCAACGTCCATAAAGGCCATTTCCAGGTCCTGGAGCTGGTTGTGGAAGCGAAGGAGCTTCACCGGATGCGGGTAGGTAAAGTTGGAGCCGTTGAGGTCTTCCTCAAAGGGACCATTGTCGACGGAACAGTTGGTCTGCGCCGAAACGAGACCGGCGCATAGCAGGCTCGAGGCCGCAAGTCTGGAAAGAGAGAAGCGCATGAATGAACGGTCGCGGACTCGTAGATGGCTTGGCTAGATTGGAGGCGCAACACAGCAGCTCGAGAGCCACCACAGTGCAGAAAATTTGGTAGAAGCAGTTCCTGGCGTCAATGAGTGAACACTGCTGTGGTCGCTTGGGCGAGATTTATATTCAGCCACGGAACAAAAACAGAGGAGACCTCTCCACCGAGAAGCACATGTAAAGTAGGTGCCGACATGCATGCAGGTGCCATGAATGGCAAGCGGTTGGCGTGGTAGCTCGTCGGCATTATTTGGAGGTCATCCGTTGTACCGGGCTTAGAGAAGCGATGCAAGGAAGTGGATAAAGCCGTCTCCTAATCTAACACTCTAGGGCCTAATGTAGCAGGTGAAGAAGCAAAGTAGCTTAGATCAGTTACTGCGTTAGCTCTACACATTGCCCAAAGGTGGGCCAACTAATCTTTCTTATTCACGTTAGGGACCGCGCCGGTGCCACTAACAAGACAAAGGGTAACAGGTCATCCATATCATAGAACTGCTGCCATTCTGAAACTAAGCTCTAGGCCCTTACTAATGACGGGCCATCTTCTTCTCACCCATTCGGATGTTTTCGTGGGCATCTACGGAGTAGCTCTATGACTGTGACTATGATCCTCTGTGATTTCATTGCACTTGCAGTTGCACTTCAGCTCCCAAAGTGGTGGGGAGAAGAACCAGATTGTAGAAAAGGCTCTCAAGTTATCCGGGTACTACAATTGTGAGCCGAAGTTTTCTAGAATATAGCGAGAAATCGTAATTTACGTACATCCTTGGGCTGTAGATTGATATTGGCCCTTCCTTGGGTGAATTCGCAGGAGCCTCGAAAGTTGTCGCCCGGATATCGGGCTAGACCGAAGAGATGAGCCAGCCCTCGCGAGGCGAGCTTCTCTTTCAACAAGATGACGAATTCAAGCATTTTGCCGTCAAAATCATCGTCTTGCAGGCCCGAGTACATGTACTCGGTCGGTCTCAGGAGCCCTTCGCTGTCAAAAGCCCACATAGATGGCTGGGGTTCCTTCATGTCATCCGACGAGCCCGTCCAAGGAGTCGATGTGCCCAAGTACTCGACCAGCCTCTCGCTAGGATCCAAGTCAAAGTGGCGATGCATCATGGCCAAGCCAAATTTTCTGTCCATACCGTGCTCCACGAAGAAATCTTTGAGCCATTCGACGTGGCTCTGGCCCTCAAGAAGCTCAAAAGTGTCGTGTGCATCCTTGACTGTGGGAAGACTGTGAAAGTGCTCGTGCGAGTAAGGGGCAAGTATTTCAGTCATCTTGACAATTTTTAAATGGAATATATGAAGAATTAAGAAGTGATTTAGGCTATGCGGCGAGCTGTGTGTATGCGATTAGTTGAATCCAGTAGGAATAAGTCATACTATTTATACAAATCACTCAGGCTCAATTTACCTTTAAAGTTGGTTAACAAAAGTATCACCAGTATGCGGCATCGTAGTTACGCGTCCATATATTATTTATTTCGAACTGTACTCTTAGGTGTCCCCCCCCCCTTCCGTGACCAACTTCGACATTCACTGACGGGTAGTCCAGTTTAGTAGTTCACCTGAGGCCGTGATATCCTTGTGTTCTTGCGCACGATTGGTATCAGCATATAATCGCATTACTACCACCAAAGACCATGTTTTCTTGCCAAGCGGGCGTTACTATTTGTAAGTGACCTCTCTGAAGCCTCAAATCGTGTAAAGGGAAGAGTGACTTGAACGCACCATCCCACTGGAACTCGAACTTTAAGGCAGTCGATTTGTCTGTATGGATTTTCCTATTTGCCATCAGGATGCGTCAAAGCTTTCACAGTAATTGGCTGGTGCTGCCCTATTGCCGCTTTTGAGGCCGAGTTCATGACAGCGGCAGCAGCAACAATGCGCGAGGCCACAACGAAATGCGAACAGTCAGCCGACCTTTGGCCCACTTGACACATAGAATCTGTCAGTGATTCACTACTAATTTATAGGTAGCTAGAGAGGCCCTGTGACCACATCATCTGTGGAGAGAAGCCGCAGCTTGTCGGGTGTGTGGTTTGGACCGTTGGTGTGAGTGTCAGCCGTACAGTGGTGTAGAACTATAGCGATCCAACGTTTCGCTTCACTGAACCCCAATTGGTGGCTCTTTCTCAATCATTATAGTCTTCTCGACGGATAACCAGAGCAATATTGACTATACTCTAGTCAATAGCGTTTCAGGCAGAAGTGTGGTCGAAGGTACAAGTCCACCAGCTGTGATAGATATGGTCATCGTGCTCACGAGGCTTGATGCCCAAGACACCATCCGGGTTCCTCCTGTCAATTTGTAATGAAATGCGCCTTATTTGAGTGTCACGTGGTGAGACGGTTTACACGGTTACACCAAACCCGCACTCTTAATGCTCCGCCGAGACAGTTCCCTGCAGTCTGCAGCTCGGCCAACAGACATGATCCAACAAGCAGCCCAAAACCTCGAACCAGCGGCCATTTGTGCCGCTGTCTTTGATCTTCGTTTGGGTGGCAGCGACCCATTCGTGGACGGAGAACTCCAGGGAGGAGAATGTCGCATCTTTAAGATCAGCTTCAAGGACCACCCGAGCCTTTCGGTGCGTATTAATCACCCTTCGCGCGAGAGCCAACAAGAAATCATTGCCAACGTCGACATGGAAACGCGTATATTTCGGACGCTTGAGGAAAAGGACTTTCCCTGGTCCCCGCGATATCGCGCTTCCAGCCTTACCTTTGACAACCCAATCAACTATCCCTTTGTGGTGCTTGATTGGGCTAAAGGTGTCACTCCACATTGGGACGATAATTTCCCATCTCAACCTATTCGCGATACCTTTCTGGCGCAGTTGGCTGCAATTCAACTTTCTCTGGTGACGTGTACTATGGAAAACAGTATGCAAATATGTCAACCGTCGGTCGGTATCAACCAGATAGGCAGCTAATCGGCTGCTTGTAGGATCTACGACTGCTACAGCTTTCTTCGAACGACGAATCAAAAACCAACTGAATCGCGTAAAAGACGGAAAGCTTCCTGGCATTGCCGAGAAGGACTGCCTGGACCAGCTGGCGTTGCTGTCAAAGGTCCTTGGCCCCGACGGACACAGTACACTTTTTGCTGTGGACCATGGAGATTTGAAGCCGAATAACATCATTGTTGACCAAGAGTATAACATTGAATGGTGAGAGTGCTGACAATAATCCATTCATCCCAACTGAATAAAGCTAAGTATGTGAAAGCATCATTGATTGGGGGTTTGCAGCCATGGTTCCCATCGTGCAAGCTGCTAAGCTGCCCTGTTTTTTGTGGTCGGATGATTCCGCCACTCGTATTCCCAGCCAGGCCATGCTTAGAGACAGGCAGTCATACATCGACTCGTTT
Source organism: Beauveria varroae (assembly GCA_030780425.1). NCBI lineage: Eukaryota > Fungi > Ascomycota > Sordariomycetes > Hypocreales > Cordycipitaceae > Beauveria > Beauveria varroae. The sequence goes on along the minus strand of JAPFUP010000532.1, from coordinate 42,660 downwards.
CCTACGCAAGACTCGCAGGCTTCTCTGCAAATACAGCGCTGGCAACGTGACAAAGACGTTGACTTTCGCATGCTCTACCTTGAGTCTATATCAAGCAAGGGGATGCTTGCGTCCATGGCTAGTGTCGGGTGGAAGCCTTCGTACTGCGAACTTATCGAAGATGCATAAAGGCTGCGAATGTAGAAGCCAAGAGGGCATCAAGTCAGCCTTGATAGAGTTAATTGAGCATCTTGAAGTATGTTGCGGCACAGACACTTGGGAGAACGATGGTGCGTGGCTAGGCTCGAGGGACAAGTCTCCACCACTGTCGAATAACTCTACCTCTGTTGATTGAAATGCAGGCATGACGGGGTCTCGATGTCATGTAATACAGGCATCGCAGGAATGAAAGGCTAGTCAGCTCCTCTGTTCGACAGGCTTCGATTCATGGACAAACCCGAAAATCTTTGCCTATACACTACGAAGCCGTATATGCAGCAGTGGACTAAATACAAACAATGAGTCACGTTTCTGTGTTGTTGTATATTTGCGTTAAATTGCAACACGGAAGCAATTCTTTGTCCATAGGCTAGAAAATATACAGGGTTATAATGGTACATATGGTCGAAACAACGGCAACGAAGCCAACTAGCTCATACCATCCATAAACTCGACACGGTCAAGGAGCATCTGGCGGTAGCCCATGTACTCTCGCAGGCCTTCCCAGTCGGCACCCGTCTCCTCACCATGTCTCCAAGGCTCCTTGAAGCCCCAAGCAAGGGCTACCTTGTCCAGGGCAGCACGCTCCTCCTCGCGCATCCAGCGATAACGCAGCGGCGTGCCGGGCGTCCATGTGACGCGCTTCATTTGGTCCTTGTGGCTGAGTTTGGCAATCATGCCCAGGGAGCCGACGGCAAGCAAGTAGCCGGATATTCCCGCGGCACCAATTGCCGTGGCGGTTGTCACATCCATGGTGTTCTGCCAGTAGGCAGCGTAAGCGGTAGACAGGCCCACGATACCAAAGGGCAGTGCCATGAGGCCAATAGCCGGCGCTGTACCATGCTTGATGAGCTTGGCGCGTTTGAATGCAGGAACGCAGAATCCTGCTTCAATAATGCTGAGCGAAGCATCCAGGTTCTTTGCGTCAATGGCCGTCTGCAGGGCCATGTTGACAACGTCCGTCTCGACGGCGCGCGAGGCGGCGTTGGGGTTCGTGGGCTGGTACGTGATTGCGCCGTCCTTGACGACGGGCTTACCCTTCTTCGCGTACAGCTCAAAGACAGCCGGAAGAGACTCCGGGCGGCCCAGCTGGTTCTGGGTCCGGACGTAGATTTCGAGGAACTCGGGCGTCATCTCGACATTGGGGTTGCTAATAATGTTCCAGGCAGCATAGGAGATGCGGTTCGTCGCTTCGGCTATGCGGGCATCGATGGGTAATTTGGAGCCTGTTCGTTGGGCGTTGAGAGAAGCCAGTCGTGAGGCGGAGGCCTTGCTCTGCGACTCGGCGCGCTTCAGTTGTGGGTGAATGCCTATCGCGGCGCGCATGCAAGACTGCAGGGCTGCCGTGGTGAGCTGCTTCGCTGGAATGCCGTCGACGGACTGAAACTGTTTGCTGCTCTTTTCGGCCAGAGCGGCGAGCTCAACCGGGTCTGTTATGCGCTGGACGCCAGTGCCGGGAGTCGGCGCAGCGTCTCTCTGGTTGAGGTCCGCATCCTCCGATGAGGCCGTGGCGCTGCTGGACCAGCGAACACCAGCCTCTCTCCACGTCGGCAGTTTCTTCGCGTATCCGATTCTGGAGACAATGACCGGCCGACCGAAAAGCTGCACAGCAGCACCCGTGGAGCGCGGCAGCACTGCGCAAGACTGGCAAACAAAGCCGCCCACTAAGCGAGTCGATGCAGAGCGCATTTCGGTCGCAACAGCGCACTACGCGGGACTCGGATGTTATATTCCTCCTTTCCCAAAGTACACGTTTCTCGAGCCTGTCTGCGTGGGTGTGCGTCCCAGTAGGTGATTGTCGTCGGCAAAGGGTTGAAGAGACCCTTGGTTGTGAGAGTGGGAAGAAATTCTTAGCGCGGTGATTGGATGTCGATCACAGTGAGAGCCCCTCTGGAGCGCCAGCCAGCGAGTTTGGGGCCTGGCTTGGTACAATATTGGTACCTGACCTGGTAGAAATTACTTCGAGAAAATTGCCATCCAATGCAAAGATTTGTTTCATTGACTAAGTCATTCTAGATCAATGTAGTTCGAATCAATTGAATCGTCCATGACCCAAGGCTGCCATGAAAAAGTAGTGGGGCAAACAGCTGAGCCACTCATCTTGGGCCGCTCTTGCGTGGCCAGCGTCACGCCAATGACGAAACCAAAGCATCTCACCCGAGACGGCGCCAAATCGAATTCAGTATTCTACCTGCAACATAGATAGCTGATTAAACCAGTCGGCACATTCATTGCCTGTCGCAGCCTTTCCACAAACTTTGCGACTTTGGCTGAGGCAACCAGCTATTATCTCTCACAAACGGGCAGCTTTTCCGGCGACCTCAACTACCACTCCAACCTACCTCCCTGGCCACGAGTTCTGCTACCCCAGCATAGAACTCTCTCGACAGCGCTTCGAAAGATACAATGCCGGGGCCGCCGCCGCCGCCGCCGCCGCCTCCTCCTCCCGGGGCTGGCGGTCCACCACCTCCTCCTCCACCTCCTCCTGGAGGTGCACCAGGTGGCCTCCCCGGACGTCCTCCGCCGGGTCGAGTATGTTAATACGGGAGCGATAGCCTCGTCTGTCTTGCATAATTCGCTAACCACTTTCGATAGGGTGCCCTTCTTGCCGATATCAGTAAAGGCAGGGCTCTCAAAAAAACCGTCACGCACGATCGCTCTGCCCCTCAGGTTGCCGGTGGTGTCGCATCATCAGGGCCAGCAGTCGGAGGCGCGCCGCCTGTTCCAGGCTTAGCGCCTCCTGTCCCTGGAAACCGCGCAAGGAGCAACAGTGATCAGGGTACTGGAGCAACCTCAGCCGGGCTAGAATCTGCGGCGCCGCAGCTTGGCGGCCTCTTCGCGGGTGGTATGCCCAAGTTAAAGAAGAGAGGTGGTGGTGTCGACACTGGACGAGACTCAGAATCCTCGTACTTGTCTGATCCCGGCGAGTCAAAATTCTCCGCACCCAGACCACCTGCTTCTGCACCTCCACCACCGTCTGGTGGCGCTCCCGTGATACCTGGAAGGCCATCTTTGCCTGTGCCTGGTCCTGGTGGTTTGAGAAAGACGAGTGGAAGGGGACCGCCCCCTCCTATAGGAAAGAAGCCACCTGCGATACCAACCTCTCGGAAACCAGCTTTGAAGCCGACGATTACATCGTCCCCTGCTCCTCCCCCTCCCCCGCCTCCATCAGGAGCGCCGGCGCTGCCACCACCTCGTCCGATATCATCTGCCCCAGGCGCGCCTCCGCCGCCGCCGCCCTCGAGTGCGCCTCCTTTACCAGCGGCTGCTCCTCGTTTACAGCCACCTCCTCCTCCACCTCCTCCCGCCAGCTCCGTGCCTTCCTTTGCATCGGCCGTAAATCGACTCTCGGGACGATCATCGCCTACGACAGCGCCTCCGCCTCCTCCACCTCCTCCGCCGGGAGCCGCGCCGTCACCACCGGCTGCACTTTCGTCGCCGCCACCCCCTCCGCAATCCCGCAGCCGTGGCGCGTCTCTCCGACAATCTATGCTCGATCCTAGCGCCTACACGCTGTCTACGAACGGGTCTTCTTCACCAACTCCTACGCCGAATTCGAAAACCTCGTTCCATTCACCAAGCCCAAGCCTGGGTGGCGGGGGTCGCATCTTCATCAACGATTCGAGATGGCACTTTCAAGGGGACGATCAGCTTCCAAAACCAAGAGCCTTCTCAGGGGGTAGTCAGAGATACAGAGCAGGCAGAGGAAGCAGTGTTCCACTGGATTTAAGCGCATTTTAGTTGTAAAATCATGAAACTTGCCTATTTGTACACTTATATAATTCTTGTTCAGCTCAATTTGTTGTCAAGACCTTTTTTTTGCGCGAAACACCAACCAACGAACGCACGCGCACACGATGATCCTTTTCTCCCTATATTACAATAAGGCATTGCCCAACCAGCTGATATGATAGTATACACATTGCTCAATCAAGTGCTGAGAGGTTTAATTGCTCCTCCCTACATAGACTTCAGGTAATTGGACTCCTTAATCTTGGCCTTTCTCTCTTTGCGCATGGCGAGTTTGAGCTCCTGGCGTTTCTCAGCCGCTGCGAGGTTATCGGCAAGAGTGCCATTCTCTTCACCCGGAAGATTAATCGACTGCTGTTGGAGGGGTATCTTGGGCTGGAGGGCTTCGAGGTTGCCAGAGGCGAGCAGCTCGGCTTCGGTAGCCTTTTGGCGCTTGGCCGCTAGTCGTCGTTGCTTCTTGGATTTGGCTGCAGGGGGCAAATTGTCAGTACAGATTACGAGTAGCCAAAGAGCTCGACTCGAGGCAACATGGGCCCGGGAAGCGTACAATATTCGTCGCCGAGAGTGTCATCCTCGCCCTCGGCGCTCTTCTTGGTAACGTCGAGGCAGGACCACAGCCACTCGGGGTACTCGTCGTCCTTTTTCGCAACAGGGTCGGAGCCTCCCTTGGTATAGTTGAGGCCCGTGAGAATGGTGCCCTCGCGGCAGCTGGATCGTGGCGCAGCCTTTTCCGGCGCGGGCTCGCCGGCGGCTGTGGTGGGAGTCGAGAGCGAAGGCTCGCTGACGGAGCGCAGGAACGGCGCAACGGAGAATTGGCGACGAGCGACGGGAATCTGTCGACGCACGACAGCTGTGCGCAGACACCTTGTACAGAACATGGCGAAAGGCGGCTGCGAGAAGCGTTGTGGTTTGTGGTTAGAAAAAATTGTGGTGGTGGTGGTGGTGATTGATTAGGAGGCCTGGTGCCAGCGTTCAGAAATTTTGGAGTCGCAGTCGCGTGGGGAGCCTTGAGCGCTGGCAGGCACTGGTCTACCGCAACGTCATATCAAAAGACAACTTACGGCTCACGCAGAAGAAACACTGAAATAGATCAGGTATTCTGATTACTTGAAACTTCTGTTTCATTTATTAATCATATATACACTCTCGCAGATTTACACAAATGCCCGTGTCGTGATCAGCTTGCCACTGTGCATCTGTCCCTGTCGAGGAAATGCCAATAACATTTGGCAATCACTCCGCTTCTTTTACAGTCAATTCCAATCTCTCCATTATGAAGAGAATCTTCCCTGGTTCAGCTTGGCAATCTTATCAGAGGTGTGCACCTTGGCCGCAATATCCATGTCCTCGTCCTTCTTCTCCAAGTAGTTTTGTTGCAAGAATCTCGTTCCCTTGATCTTGTTGGCGGCAAGAAGCTCCAAATATTTCTCTAAATCATCCCATTTTGATTAGCATTCTTGTAATGTTGCCCAGGATCCGTCAAGCTAGAGCTGCAACGCCGGAGAGCTTACCTCGCAGGTCACCGCACTTTTCCAGGTGGTTGTTGCCGTTCTTGATGTAGCATTTGCTCAATTCCTCGCCGACAAGTCTGGTCATCATGGCGCCGACCCATTGTTCGCGGATAAGGGCATCTTCGGCAGCCTTGTAGGCTTTGGTGTCGTCAAAGTCGACACCGTTGAAGGTCGGCGCAACCGTGGGCTTTTGAGCCTTGAACATCTCGGATTCGGGGGTCGGCATATTGAGCGATATGAAGAGGATCCTCTTTGGTAGAAAAGCCGAATGTCGGGCGGCTATCACGAGGCTCGAGCAAGGAATCGCGGATAGTCTGGGAAGCAGTGACTGCTGGCATGCGCTTCGGCCTAGGACATCACAAACCTCTAGCGGCGTTGCTGAACTGGCCAATTGAAGCGCCTCAATTGTCAGGCATCACTCCTTGGCGACGGTTTCGAAGTACCAAAGTACCATCTTATCAAATTCACCGCTTTTGATTAGACCCGCTCTTTTCGTGAAAAAAAAAGTATCCAGGTTCTGCCCAACCACCAGGTAAAAAGACCCTGGCCGCCCGCCTCTTAGAAAATTTTCTACAACTCTTCACACCTCAATTCTTATACCCTCTACCCGAATTCCTTTCCGGGTTGTCCTTTTCTGTTCTTTTTTTCGTGTCTAGAAAGCATATCACACATAGTCGCAATGGCTAAATCTACAACCAAGGTGGCGAAGCCTTCCAAGGCTGAGTCCAAGGCTGTGAAGAGCAATGGCACCACCAAGGCCTCCAAGGCCAAGGAGTCTGCCAAGTCTTCTGACAAGAACATTGAGAAGAAGAAGAAGAAGGTCGTCGAGCCTGAGTCTTCTGACTCCGACTCCGACAGCGAGTCCGAGGCCAGCGCCTCTGACTCTGACGCCTCTGAGGAGGAGGCTCCCAAGAAGCCCGTCGCCAACGGCAAGAAGGCCAAGGCTGCTGAGAAGTCTGAGTCTGATGAGGATTCGGACTCTGACTCTGACGAGTCCGAGGATGAGAAGCCTGCCCCCAAGGCCAACGGCAAGAAGGCCGCTGCTGAAGATTCTGACGACTCTGATGACAGCGACGACTCTGACTCTGATAAGGAGGATGAGAAGCCTGCCCCCAAGGCCGCCAGTGCCAAGAAGGATGTACGTATAGCCGTTGCGCTTGAGACTTTCTGACCCAGAAGCTAATAAGTCTACAGGATTCGGACTCGGACTCTGACGATAGTGACGACTCTGACTCCGAGGAGGAGAAGAAGACTGATGCTGCTCCCTCCAAGAAGCGCAAGGCTGAGGACGAGATTGACGAGGCCCCCAAGAAGGCCAAGTCTGATGACGCGCCCATGACCCTCTTCGCTGGCTCCCTTAGCTGGGGTGTCGACGACGATGCTCTGTACGAGGCTTTCAAGTCCTTCGGCAACCTTGTGAGCGCCCGTGTCGTTACCGACAAGAACACTGGCCGCAGCCGTGGCTTCGGCTACGTCGACTTTGGTGACTCCGAGTCGGCTACCAAGGCCTACGAGGCTATGCAGGGTCAGGAGATTGATGGCCGTGCCCTGAACCTCGACTACGCCAACGCCAAGCCTACCGAGGGCAAGCCTCAGGACCGCGCCGCCGACCGTGCCAAGCGTCACGGCGACACCCTCAGCGCTGAGAGCGACACTCTCTTCGTTGGTAACCTGCCCTTTGACACTGAGCAGGATACTGTTCGCCAGTTCTTCAGCGAGGTTGCCGAGGTTGCCAGCGTTCGTCTGCCTACCGACCCGCGAGTGAAACCCTTTCTCTATGACTTCTGCATATTTACTAACAATTCTTGCAGTGATTCCGGTAACCTGAAGGGCTTCGGCTATGTTACCTTCAACTCGATTGAGGACGCCAAGTCTGCTCTTGACGCCAAGAACGGCGCTTCCATTGGCAACGGCAGAAATTCGCGTGCTGTCCGTCTTGACTATGCTGGCAGCCGTCCTCCTCAGAACGGTGGTGGTGACCGCCGTGGTGGCTTCGGTGGTGGACGTGGCGGCGGCCGCGGCGGTGGCCGTGGCGGTCCTCGTGGTGGTGGTCGCGGCGGCTTCGGCGGTCGTGGTGGTGGTCGTGGCGGCGGCCGCGGTGGCTTCGGTGGCGGCTTCTCTGGCACCAAGACCTCTTTTGACTAAGAGCTGTTTGAGATTCTCTGTGTTTTTTTGGAAAGCCATGATCGGAACTTTGGAGTGGGCGTTGAGCTATAGTGGGCTGTCGTTTCAAAACAAGTTGGCGGCTCTTGGATCGAGCTAGTGGGCTTTGAGAAAAATGCTTCCTCTGCGAGGCAGTGATAGACCTGGGGGCTTCATTATTCACTTTGGGTGGCCGAGGGCTTGTGGCTATAATGTCTCCTCCCGAGACCTATGTGGGCAGACGATTTGAATGGCTTTTTGATGTACTCTTCTATGTTTGGGCGGCAAAAAGAGCAAACCATCCAGTGGGCTTCCTGAGGGATTTGAGCGTGCTAATATTGGAGTTCTCTTGTCGGCGTCCTCCTGCCTCCTCCCGAGGCCGAGTGGACAATGACAATGGCTGAGTTGACCAATTTGGATCGAGCGAAAACTTCTTGACGGGCTGTGGGGGCTTTTTTACCTAAAATGCAAATACTTGGCTTGGACCACTGCGAGAAGGCATTTTTGCTTTGATGCAACTGTCACATTCACGATACCCATCCATCTATGCACATTTTGAGGGTGTGCTTTTTTTCATGATTTTTTCATGATGCTCTTATGACTCAAGTAAGTATGTTGTTGGCTGATGACCACCTTTTGCATTTGCTGTAGTTTTAGTAGTCCACTGGCGTTTTTAGGCTGGGAAAAAGTAATTCCATCTCACATCTATGAACCTTTATTGCCATTACCCGTTCTCATTCTTCTTTTACACACCGTGATGCAATTTCTTAGCCAATCGACTGCGATCTGTGCGGGCCGACATTACAGCCTCGGGCGCTTCCCAGCTCATCACAGCAATCCCAAAGAAAGGCATCCGGCCACTCCTCCATAAACTCCTCCGTCTCCATGGGCCCATGAGTGTCGACATCGTGGTCAGCCCACACGTCGTTGTGTGTGTCCGCCCACCTGGTCCCTACGCGCAAAGCCCATGTTAGCAAGCCGCCGCTCCGCCATGCACAAGCGCCACTCCTCCCTCTCTCTCCCGCCGCCCACTGCTCAAGATTTACCGGGGTGATAGCGGCACGAGTTCTCGGCACGCGTCAGGACGGAAAAGGCCTGGTCGCACTGCACGCAAATGGCCTGGTCGCTGCCATTGCAGGAAGAGGGCGCGGCCGCCAGCTTGCTCGCCATGCTGATGACGCGGGCGTGCGTGTGCCGGTCGTCGCAGAGAGCGATGAGGATGGCGCGGAGATGGCCCTCGGGGAGGCTGGCGACAATGTCCATTGTTTGGGGGCTCTTTATGTTGTTTTGAATGGTTGCTGGGGCGTAAGCTGGTGTGGAGAGAAGGAGGAGCGCGACAGAAGTCTTGACCGCCTTGCCGGCCTTTCGTTTGCTAAGATACCGTGAGTTGTCAGGCTGGGGTGCTTTGAACACTTTTTTTTCAGCATGTTGGGGATTTCACCTCTCAATTGAACAATGTCTCTATTTACGCATTTTTGGGGTCGTCAGTCTACAAGACTCTCCAATTATCGTGCCAAGTTCTCTTAATTATACCATCATCTGCTTCAGTGGGATGCGTTGTTGTGACTTGCGAGAGCCCTGGCTGAGTGAGAAGTCTAGAAAGTCACAAGGTCTCACTTCTCCAGAAAGATTTCTGATAAATGAACCAAGAATTCATGAATCTGGATTGGACATGATAATCAAGTCTTGCTCATATCATTGCAATCCAGAACCGTGCGTAGCCTGTCTAGTCCGAATCAAAATCTTCAGAATTTTCGCTCATCTCAGAGCCTTCGCTCATCTCAGAATCTTCGCTCGAAAGAGAATCTTCGCTCGAAAGAGAATCTTCGTCCGGCTCGATCCGATGTCGCCCTTTCTTACAACCTTCCGACGTGCTCACTCCATCGCAGCAATCCCAAAGAAAGGCCTCCGGAAACTTTCTCCTGTTTTCCGGGGTATCAAGATCGCCGTGGCAGCGAACGTCATGATCATACCACGCCGGGTCGTCTTGGTCGGGATACAGGCCGCCTACGACGTTTAACGCGGCCATCAGCAATGGGAATGTGGCGCGGAATCTGCTCTCGTCCTCTGCAGCTTGTTGACAGACTTACCCCAGTGATATAAGCAATCGCTTTTTTTGTTGTCGTCTATGGAGAAGGCCTTCTCACAGCGAACGCAGATGGCCAGCTTGCACTCGCTCTCGCTCACATCGCTGTTAGCCATTGCGTCCTCCTCCGCCTTCTCTAGCTTTTCAACCATGGCGAGAGCCCTGGTACATATATCTGTGTCTTTGCATAGTGCCCTAAGAACAGCTCGAAGGTGTTTTTCGCTGACGTCGTCAAATAAAACCATTTTCGCTCCTGCGTTGTTTGGTGAAGGGTCGCCGAGTAGGTGTGGGGATTGGAAATGATAACAACGCCACAACACGATCAATCGGAATACGAAATGCTGACTCGAATTTCAATTTTACAGCCCTTGGGTTTATGTATATGTTCGAGAGAACAATTCGAGCTACAGCGGCTGTTGGCATTTGCAATATACTGGCAGTCCGTCGAATCCCGCTCGCAATCTACGTTCTGTCTTGAGAAAACGATTCAGAGCAAGCAACACTTCATCATTCTCGAAAGACGCCGCAAAACTTTGTTTTGATGAATTCTCCATCGCGAAATTTGTAAGTGGCGACGGCGCTGGACGGTCCTGATGTAGAGACCGTGCTATTCGTGAAGGCCTCAGCTCATTGCCAAACAGAAGCTTCAGGCACACAAGCGCGGTACGCTTATGGGCTCCTAACAATAACACTTTGAGCTCTCCTGATGAGAAAGAAGATATTCTCGAACGGTTGGATGTTATTGAGCCAATTGTGGTGGAGGGGCCATTCATGATCAACTCGCCTCAAAGGCCTTCGATTGCATCAGCGAATTGAGAAAAGTCGGCGGATATATCATATTAGAACCCTTTCTTTATCCTGGCAAACCAAATGCTCGAGCCGCAGCGACAACCCGAATGAGTATGCCTTTGAATATGCTTCTCTCTGGTGGTCGCCTCAATCGAGTCAACGGTTCTCTCATAGTATGACTTCATTAAATGATGTTCAAATTTTCCAGTCTGCTGATTGTGGTAAAGCCACCTTTCATCTCATCAATTACAAGTCTAGACTCTAAAAATAAAGCATTAGACTTGCGCATGATGCTGATGACTACCTCTCATGGGACGGCCTAACATATCAATTGGGCGCCATTTAGGGTCAGCTAGTAGCTCCAGGTGGCCCAAACTGCAAGACATCAAAACACTTTCGTGTCTTTTAGGTGCAGGAATGTTCGTATTTTCATTCATAACTCCCGTCTAAAAAAATACATGCATAAGTCACTCCCCGTTTTTGGACCATCATTTTGACCGAAGGAATGGATGTTTGGCGTGCTCATTTCTGGCTCGACCGATAGCCATAGCAGCGGCCAGAAGCACCGAGGGTGGCCGCTTTTTTGCCATGTTTTCACAGAACCATCGCAAAATGCGTAGACAAAATTATATCAAGCTGGGGCTCTGAAGGTCTATGGAGGAGAGTAAGGCCGTTAGGGCTAGTCTCGAGTCGAATCGCTCTCATCCTCAGGGTGTTGTGAACCATTTTCGACCCGTACTAGCAGATTGCCAGTCGAAATCACCACCACTTTTCAGATTATCGTATTCTACTGATGAAGAGGAGCATGACTGAGCTGTTGGGCCTCGCATTGGCGGTAACGGCCGGCTGGGAGGCCGTAGTGTCCTACCTATTGGCCCTAGTTTAGCAACAGCAATGTCACGGTACAAGCACTGTTCTCCGCCTGGAATCAAAGCGCCAAACTCAACTCCCAGAAGCCGATTTGCGCTACGCTTTAAACTCGTTTCGACGACGGGATATAGCAATGCGTACAATCTTCTACAAGTCTTCAAGTTTATCCTCTCTGATAGTCGTTTCGCAAATACAAATTCCGCCTCTCAAATTAAACACAGTGAAGACCTGATTTCCGAGCCAGCCTCATTCAATGCCAACCAAGTCCATTCAAGTCTCCCCCGCACAACGAACCAATAACAGCATCTCGGCAGCCGCTCGGAAAGTAGCTCAGCCTGATTAGCTGCCGCCCAACATGCTTAATCGCTTTGCAAAATGTTTTCCAGCAGGCGGAATATTTTCCAGTATCATGCTCTCCCAATACTCGAATTATTGTTTGCGAAAGTTTCTTTGCGAAAGTTTCTTTGCGAAAGTTTCTTTGCGATTGTTTGTTGATGAGACTTTACTTCATTGCCAGTAGTTCGGCACCCGCTTCGTGTAACGCACCAAAATGGACTATGAGACGCTGGATGCGGCAATCCTAGCCGGTGCGTTCGTGACTGAGACACCGTTACACAAATCACGGCTTCTGACATTTACAGCCTTGCCGGGAGATTATGAGGACTTGTTCGTTTCACAGCATGGCAGCACAAACGCAGGTTTCATTCATTTCCTTATACAGCAATCTTGTCGAACATACAGACTGATACAGGGCGGGATAGTGGTCTATTGGCCTAAGAATTGACATCCTAGATGGCGACAACGAAAAGAGCTACTTCGTCAAGGTGACAAAACATCCTTGCAATCTTTTCCTTTCCACGTTAATCAAATAAATAGGTCATCGAACGTGAAGAGTTAGTTGGCATGGCCGAAGCAGAGTATGAGGGACAGAAAGCAATTGCTGCCGTCATCCCCGACAATGCAGTCAAACCGGTCGCGTGGGGATATTGTGCTGATACTAAAAACAAGGCCTGGTTCATGGCAGAGTACTGCGACCTCCGAGCCAGAGCCCCTCCTCTGGAACAGTTGCTGCCCATTGTCAAGCAGATGCATCAAAGATCGATCTCGCCAACTGGCAAGTTCGGGTTTCACGTCACATCGTACTACGGTCCGCCGCCAATGATAGTTGACTGGACGGATAACTGGGAAGAATTCTGGGTCCGCGAGTTTCGATCAGGATTGAGATATGTTGAGAGGATGAGAGGTCAGGATCCCGAACTTCATGAAATTGCTGAACAGTTCATTGGCAAGGTTGCTTCTCGCTTACTCCGACCACTTCAATCTGGGGGCCGAAATATCAAGCCAAGTCTCTGCCACGGTAATCTTTGTGACGGAAACATCCAATTCAATGTCGATACGCATCAGCCAGTCATTTTCGACCCTTGTTCTTTCTACGGCCACCACGAAATGGACTTTCAATGCATGAAAGGCCCTCGATGTATCATTGGTCAAAATTTTATCGACTTATACAAAGTGAAGGTGGGCGCTTCCAAGCCCATCGAGGATTTTGATGACCGAGTCGCACTCTATGCTATGTAGGACAATCAATATCCCTCTCAGCCTAGATTAGATGTTCTGACGTTCATTTTCAGACGCAACGACTTGATGCTTGCCAGCGTGTGGCCACGATGGGCGTCACTCATTGACAAGTGAGCATCTCCTCTCTCTATCTCTGGGGTTCCGAACCGAGATTTACACAATTACAGGGCAAAAGGGGACCTGAAACGCTTACTTGCGAAGTACCCCGATGGACTTCGTGATTACATGGGCGGTCTAGAGCCTATCATTGCTAGACTACCTGATACGCCGCCAGCGACACCTTCGAGAGCCCAGCATCCTACTCAGAATGCGAACAAAGGCGACAATGCCGGTATCAATACACCACCGAGAACGCCTCTGAGCACCTACGATCCCAGCCGCAACTCAATTACAGACGATAGATTTGAGGCAGGCGAGTGACTGCCAGAGGGGTTGCCCATCCCTCAGACGGTCTGCATTCCTTGCCCACAGACCGCGTGATTCTTCCGCTACTGTCAGAATAGGAGCTGGTCAAACTCTGTCATCAAGAGGCACTGACAAGGCAGAGTCTCATACTCTCAGCGGCTCATTATCAGAGAGAAGCAGCCGTTCGACCATCTTTCTGGAGCAGTATGGTGTGTCTGGCCTCGCCGCGGGCTTGCCATACATGCTGTTTGGCGTCGCTTCGATGATGGCAAAAGTGTGTGATTTCGGAGACGGATCTGGCAAGATGCCAGCGTGTACAGGCAAGTTTGTGGACAGAGTGTAAAAGGGCGGCCGCGAGCGTGAACATCATGATGGTCAAGGATGACCAAGTACGCCGTCGTTGTTTGCATACCTTGAGTTGTTGGGTTCGGTTGGACACGACAGTATCACTCCGTACGCCTTGCTTACCTCTCGCCGTGTTTCTGCCTGCTAATTCTGATGCGTGCATAACACATAGCGGTGCCGCTCGTCTTGCAGTAATTCTAGAGGCTCTACGGTTCAAATGAACTTAACAGTGGGTAAATGAGTATGCAATCTGGTGTGGACCGGATTTGACGACCGATGTGAGATCGCTGAATGCGCTGCTGGCCGATGACCAGCCGAACCGGACGTCAATAATGCAGGCGGCGAGCAACCTGTTCCGGAGCGATGATGCAGGGCATAGCGTTTCCGGCGCTGTGAGCGGTGGGGCAGTATGGCCGGAGTGGCGCAAGAAGGGAAAGCAGTGTATCAGAGGCGCGTGAGTAAGATGGTTTCGGGGCTGATATGAGGACTAAATGAGGCGATGGATAGATAATGGATGTATCAAAGCAGGAAAGGAACTGTTGAGAAGGTGAAAATAGATGGATCAGATAAAGATGTCGAGGTCTGCAGGGGTTGATGGACTGGCGGTGGACGACGTGCCAACGTGTTTGCAGGGATGTCACAGTGGGCCACAAGTACTCATGAGCGAAAGCGCCACACATTTCCCATGTATTGTTACTCGGAACTACTTGCGAAGATTCACTTGGCACTGTCGGCCGGCTTTGAGAGTGTTGGGCGCTTGGGCGCCAACAACGAGCCAATCTGCATTCAAAGAATCTTTATCAGATTTATTGAATGTACGAGGTCTATTTACAGCCTGGTGCGAGATGAAAAAGCGAGAGTGAGCAGATTTATTATTAGCCAGGCTGGAGGCCGTGATGGATGCCGCATAAAATCTGCATTGTCTTGTTTGCCCATCTGAAACTGGCAATGAATCCAAATCAAGACAGCATCGTAATCTACAACTCGCAGGTGACTTGATAAAAGCCGCAAGAATGAAAGGGGGCCTGCGCTGCGGCCCTTGTGACGGGTGAGGCTGGTGCGCCTGTGACGCAATGTCTGGGCGCGTGATGTGCTTGTCTACTCGGTGCCGGACAGACGACTCGACTTTGACCGACAGATATATCATTTCTTCAGCGGATTTGTTACAATTTTATCATGGCATGCATGTAATGTACAGGACATCCACATTGCCTACAACGTTTGAATTGTTGCCTCTGTCCACTGCCCACCCAGAATCCGCCCACCGTCCCGCCCCAACGCTGCAACGCCGCCCCCGCCCGCTCACGCTGCCACTTGGCTCGTGGTCCAAACCTTGTGCTCAAATCCGTCTTTATTACATTTTAAATCTGGCTTTCTTTCTTTGTCTTTATTCTTCCCTTTTGCCTTTCATTCTTCACTCTCCATCCCACCACTTCTTCTCACTTGTCGCATAGAGTCTTGGCGCCTTCAGCACACACACCCATCTGCCATCCTCCAACCATACGCCGACTTGCAGCGCCAGCCATCTCCGCAGATCGCCTCTACCTTATCAGCCCGATTAGGCGGGGTTGCCAAATAGACCAGACCGCCCGTGTACTGATACGAGTCCCTCGAGGCGTCGTCGCCCCCCTTTGCACGTCCACCATCGACACTCTTCCTATCGATAAAAAAAGAAACTTTAATCCTATCATCTTGATTATCGATTCAACTCTCATACTATATCAGTTTTGCACTCCTCCGACTAAGGCGGCATCATGGAAGGCCAGTCCAGCCACAGCAGGTCACTCGGCCGTAGTGTCACACAGCCCGAGCAGCGGCCGAGCCCCAGCATGCATCACAGTCGTCGATTTGACGGTACGAACAACGCTCATTCTGATCTTCCCCAAACACGTCCACTGACTCTTTCAGAATCATGGGTCGAACTCTCCTCCCAGCCCTCCTCCTCGTCGCTCTCGAGCGTCGACAACGAAATCGTCACCACCGGTCTCCAGGTCGGCAGCCCGTTCCAGCGCCGCAGGCGACTCCATCCCTCGGCGCGTTCACTCCCCCCTCCGCAGCGCACCGCCATCCATGTCACCGGCGCCAGCAGCCAGGACGAGGAGGACGAGAGCGACAGCGATGAGGACCGCGTCATGACGAGCTCCGCCGAAAACATTCACTCGTCTGAAAAGGACCCTTCGGACGGCTCCGACGACGAGTCCGACGATGACGGTGACAATGCCACAACACTCGGTCGAAACCCCGACGCTCCCGTTTTCCGCCCGCAGCCAAACGCATTTACCCATCCGCCCGCCGGTCTAGGGCAGCGGAGCTACTCAACGAGCTCGGCCGAGCACCCTCACCCGCACAGCTCCTTCCGGCGCTCTTCGTACCCTCACCGGTCGCAGGCGCGCGGCCACCACCGCGGTACAGCAGCGTCACCGCCCAACTTCATGTCACCCTCTGCCCGCGAAGACAACGACGCCGCGCTGCGGGCCTCTCTCACCACACTCCTCTCCTGCGCCGCCGCCGCCAGAGGCCTGCCCAAAAACAAAGACGAGACGGACGCGCAGCGCGTCACGCGGACCGGTGTCACCCCCAGCAATCAGCCCATGGAGCTGCAATTCATGCCCGAGTCTGCGCTCGCTGGTGAAGAAAAGCAGGTCGAGGCCGGCCCCTTGGGCGGCCGACGCCGGCATCCTTCGTCTGGCGCCGTCTCTCCCAAGTCGAAGCGGTCCGAGTCGGCTGGCAGGGGGCCGCGGGCGGCGAAAAAGAAAAAGACGACTGCTGCTGCTGCTGCTGACGCCGATTATACGCTGATATCTCCCACACTTCTCAGCTGGGTTGTCAGCGCCGGCGTCGTCGTCCTCGTGTCTGTTGTTGGATTCGGCGCTGGCTACGTCATCGGTCGAGAGGTTGGCCGCGAAGAGGCACGCGAGGTGCTGGCGGCCAGCGTTGGCGGTGTCAACGACACGACGTCGGCCGGCAGCCAGGTGATTCGTTCCTCGGCCGGGCTGCGCAAGCTGCGCTGGAGCGCAGTTGGCAGAAGCATCGTCGCCCAGGCATAGGTTCTAGGAAACGGTTGCACATACACGCATGCACAGAGGCAAAATTATCTGTGCCACATGATGATTTTACGCTATGGTACGGAGTTGGTTCTATATTGATTTTGGGCTTTGATTTTTCTTCTCAAGTTTCACAAGGTTGAATGACACGACCTTTTTGTGTGGACATGGTATCGCATTTTCAGGGGACGGCCATTTGCTTTCCGCTTGTTAGTCGATGCGCGCTTCGACATGTAGCGCCTAGTTTAAGAACTAAATATGCAATCATGAATTGATCAGTATGCACATTGAGACGATACTGTGATGTCATGTTGGTCACTTGTGAGTATATGGAAATCTTATGCATAAAAGGCGCTTTCATATTTTATGCCAAAGAATTTCTAGATGAAAGATGAGCAATAAGGTCAAAGAAAAATACAAACCAGAAAGACCAATCAAATAGAGGCAAGAAGTCATACGAAGTACATGCAGGGCATCTTGCTTTGTGACCCACCGAGTTCATCTTCAAGTATTCGTACCTACCATGGACCGACGGACTACTTTCACGTAATAAAGCGACATGTTCGAAAATATATACAAATTAGATGAAAAAACCAAATACAGACTCTACAATTGGCCGATGCCCCGTAAAAGCGACGCAACCTCATACTAGCCAAAAGCAGAGACTGCCAGATTTCGCTCCTTGTTGCGTGTTTCTGTCAAGACAGTTGTGGGGGCCTTTCGATGCGAATACGATCGCGGCCAAAGTCTCCACTCCGCGCCAGTCCCTTCCAGCGCCTCTCGAAAGATTTCAAATTACCAGATCCACGCTTCTCTGCCTCCCCTCCTTTCCTTTCTTTTGCCAGCATACAAGAAGAGACGAACTGCTGTCATTCTTGTTTCGTTTCGTTCTCTACGGTACGACTCGCCGATACCTACTGCTATCCTGTCGCTGCTGCCTCCCTCGGCTTCATACTCCGACCAGATCTGAACCTAGATCGCCGCCACCATCATGGGTTTGCTTCAGGTCGCGGCGAACCACCCGCTCGTCCACGAGTTTCAGGCCCAGAGCGTTGTCGTCCAGTCTGCTACTCTCTTCTTCGGCTTCATCGCCCTCTCCGTTTTGCTCAATGTCGCCAGCCAGATTCTCTTCAAGAATAAGAATGAGCCCCCCTTGGTGTTCCACTGGTTCCCCTTTATCGGCAGCACCATCACCTACGGCATGGATCCTCCTACTTTCTTCCACTCGAATCGCGAAAAGGTGAGCACATTCACGTCCTTCTTTACTTGCTGTCTTCATGCAGTCGTATGCTAATGCATCTCCTTTAGTACGGCGATGTCTTTACCTTTATCCTCCTGGGCAAGAAGACAACTGTCGCAGTCGGCCCCGCTGGCAACGAATTCATCCTCAACGGCAAGCTCAAGGATGTCAATGCCGAGGAAATATACACTGTCTTGACTACTCCCGTCTTTGGCCGCGATGTCGTCTACGACTGCCCCAACGCCAAGCTTATGGAGCAGAAAAAGGTATGATGCACCATGTCGTCACCGCGCGACCAACATCCTAACAGACGTTCTGCACAGTTCATGAAGATTGCCCTCACCACAGAAGCTTTCCGCTCCTACGTCCCCATCATCTCTCACGAAGTCACCTCCTACTACAAGCGCGACGCCGACTTCAAGGGCGCCACCGGCATTGTCGACATGCCCCAGAAAATGGCCGAGATTACCATCTTTACAGCCTCCCACGCTCTCCAGGGCAGTGCCATCCGCCGCAAGTTTGACGTATCTCTGGCCGCTCTCTACCACGATCTCGATATGGGCTTTACACCCATCAACTTCATGCTTCACTGGGCCCCTCTTCCCTGGAACCGTCGTCGTGACCACGCTCAGCGCACCGTCGCCAAAATTTACATGGACACCATCAAGGAGCGTCGCGCCAACGCCGATGACCATGAGCTCGACATTATGAAGCACCTCATGAACTCTACCTACAAGAATGGCACCCCTGTCCCCGACCACGAGGTAGCCCACATGATGATTGCTCTTCTCATGGCTGGCCAGCACTCCTCATCGTCGACTAGCTCCTGGATCATGCTCCGTCTGGCTCAGAACCCTCAAATCATGCAAGATCTCTACGAGGAACAGGTCAAGAATCTCGGCGCCGACCTCCCTGACCTGCAGTACGAGGACCTCGCCAAGCTGCCTCTCAACCAGGCCATCATCAAGGAGACTCTGCGTCTGCACGCCCCCATCCACTCAATTATGCGCGCCGTCAAGCAGCCTCTGCCCGTTCCGGGCACCAAGTACGTCATCCCGACTTCGCATGTCCTTCTCGCTGCCCCCGGCGTCAGCGCCAGCGATCCTTCATACTTTCCCAACCCCGATGAATGGGACCCCTACCGCTGGCTCCCTGGCTCGGCCAACGCCCCCACCATTGCCCGCAGCGACGAGGAGGAGGAAAAGATTGACTATGGCTACGGTATCGTCAGCAAGGGCGCGGCCTCGCCCTACCTGCCCTTTGGCGCTGGTCGCCACCGCTGCATTGGCGAGCAGTTTGCCAACGTGCAACTGCAGACCATTGTCGCCGAGACGGTCCGCGCGTTCCAATTTACCAATGTCGACGGCAGCGACAAGATTATCGGCACCGACTACGCATCCCTCTTCTCCCGTCCTCTGGAGCCTGCCAAGATTCGTTGGACTCGCAGAGATTAAAGCAAAGGTTATACTATAGAATGCGTGCAAACAAATTAGAAGAGAACTAATCATGGATGTGGGTTTTTCTGGGTCACTGGAGTTGTTACATGTATATATTTTATGGGATGATCACGGCCATGCTTGGTTTTTTGGATGATAAGCAGGAACAAACGCGCTAGAACTATGGAGCTGAAACAATGAAGCTCGTTTATTAATAAATAATGCCTACAACCACGTGTTCACTTACTGCGACCATTTGAACACATTCACCATTTTACAAAGAGTAATGCAAAGTTTCATCCTGGTAATGTTTCATGTTGCTGTAATAGTATATGCTGGATAAAAATATGTATAGGTACCGCTATGCCGGTTCAAAAGAAAATGTGCACGGCGACTTTTCGGTTCGTCAAGCAAAAACAGAAACTCAAGACTGCGGGCAACAAACACGACGACAGGTTCAAAAATTAAAAGAAAAAAAAAGGTATATATCGCCACAATAAGAAAAGAGTGTCTGTACACGCGCACGCGCGCACACACACACAAACACATACACAACGGTCGCCAACTCACGCGTCCATATCCCGCAGCGGCACGTACCCCTCGTCTCCTTTCCCAGCGCCACGTCTAGCCAGCATCTCGCGGACCCAGCCAATGACGCCGCGCCCGCCGTGCCAGCGCAGACCGCCAGTGCGTTCGGCGGCGGCCTCGTCCATCCAGCGGGGCCTCGTCCAGAACTTGAGCAGCAGGCTGGAGACGACGACGGAGACGGAGGAGCAGGCCATGGCGAAGCCGGCCATCATGGGGTGCATGTGAAGGCCGAGCGGGAGGAAGAAGCCCATGGCGACGGGCAGGCCGATGAGGTTGTAGAGGCAGGCCCAGCCGAGGTTCATCTTGATGCGGCGGAAGATGGCGCGGGTGAGGGCGAGGGCGGCGGGGATGCTCAAGAGGTCGGTGGGACGCATGAGAACCACGTCGGCGGCCTCCATGGCGACGTCGGTGCCCGAGGACATGGCGATGCCGACGTCGGCGGTGGCGAGCGCGGGGGAGTCGTTGATGCCGTCGCCAACCATGGCGACGATGGCGCCAGTGGCCTGCATCTGCCGGACAATGGATTGCTTCTGGTCGGGCGAAACGCCGGCGTAGACGTCGTCGGCGGAGATGCCGACGGCGGCGGCGACGGCGAGCGCGGTGGAGCGCTGGTCGCCGGTGACAATGGCCGTTTGGATCTTCATGCGGTGGAGCACGGCAATGGCGGCCGCCGCGCCGTCCTTGATGGTGTCGGCGAGGCAGAGGTGGCCGGCGTACTGGCCGTCGACGGCGACAAAGATGTTGGTGGTGCCGGCAGAGGACGCGGCGCGGGCAGAGGCGGTCTTTCTAGAGGAGGCGGGCTTGGACTGGGCGGCGGTAGCGTGGACGTTGAGCTGCTCGGCGGCCTCGACGGCGTCCTCGGGCACGGCGATGCCGTGGTCATTGAGGTGCTTAAGGTTGCCGGCGACGACGCGGTAGCGCGGGCGGTCGGAAGACAGCGCAGGCTCGACCTGTGCGACGACACCCTTGCCGACGCTGACCTTGAAATCGCCGACGCTGCCGTCAATGGCCGCATCCGGGCCGAGGCCGAGCTCGTCCTTGGCAGCACCGACGATGGCTTTACCAACGGGATGCTCGCTGCCCATCTCCGCGAGGCCGACCACGGCCCACCAGGCGCGTTTGCGGGCATCGCTGGCGCTCCACGCCGGCGCGAGCGTCATGCGCGCGACGCTCATCTTGCCGTGGGTAATGGTGCCCGTCTTGTCGAGCACCACCTTGGTCACCTTTGTGGTGCGCTCGAGCGCCGCGCCGCCCTTGATGAGGATGCCGTTTTCGGCGCCCACGCCCGTGCCGACCATGACGGCGGTGGGTGTCGCGAGGCCCAGCGCACACGGGCACGCAAAAACGATGACGGAGATGCACAGCTTGACGCAAACCATGATCTTGCCGCCGCTCGCATTTTGCAAGAAGATTTGCGGCGGGTTCGACAGCACGTGGGAGAGTACCATCCAGGTGAGAAACGTGCCGAGGCCGAGCACGAGAATCGTGGGTACAAAGTAGCCCGCGACCGTGTCGGCGACCTGCTGGATCGGCGCGCGCGTCGTCTGCGCGTCCTGCACAAGCCGCACAATCTGACTGAGCTGAGTGTCACGGCCGGCGCGCGTGACGCGGAAGTCGACCCTGCCGTTACCGTTGACGGTGCCGCCAATGACATTGTCGCCGAGACGTTTCTGGACGGGCATGGCCTCGCCCGTAACCATGCTCTCGTCGATGTAGGTTTCGCCACGAACCACGGTGCCATCAGCGGGGATCTTGTCGCCAGGTCGAATAATGACAATATCGCTGAGCTGCAGCAGCTCGGTAGGGATTGACTTTTCTTCGTGAGCAGATCCCTCGGAGCCCGGTGCACGCGGTGTGCGGGGGGTGGTGGCGTCGCTGGATTTGGCCCAGGCCTCGGCGGCCTTTTCGGCAGCGATGGGGTCGGCGTAAATGGTCGCCATAGAAGGAGCCAGAGACATGAGACGAGACAAGGCCTTAGATGTCTGTCCCTTGGCGCTGTTTTCTAGGTATCGGCCAAAGGTGATGAAGGTGATGAGCATGGTGCTCGTGTCGAAGATGGTGCTGGGCCGGGAGTGAGGAGGCATAAGGAGCGAGACCAGCATAGCAAAGATGCTGTAGAAAAAGGCACAGGACGTGCCGAGTATGACTAGGACATCCATAGTAGGGGAGCCATGCTTGACGGATTTATATGCGGAAATGTAGAAGCGCTTGCCAATGCCAAATTGAACGGGGATGGTGAGGGCCAGGCAAATCACATCGCCTAGGCAAAGACCAGGAACCAGAGAAATCTTGCCAAAATCCAAGCTGGGCAGTCCCATGGGCAGACACATGCCAATGATGAAGACGGGAATGGCAAAGCACAGCGATGTTCTGAATGCTGTCCTCCATTCCGTAATCTCGCGCGTCTTGGCCAGCGACTCAAGCTGGGCATTGTTATCCTGGCTGTCGGCAACAAGCGCGTTCAAGCCCTCCTGCTCAACGGCCTCTACAATAGCTCGCAGCCCGATGACAGATGGGTTGTGTGTAACGGACAACCTGTCTGTAGACAAGCTGAGAGATGCAGACTTGACGCCAGCGAGTCCGCAGATCTTGGCTTCCAGTTCCTTTGCTACAGTGGCGTCCGGGTTTCCGTAAATTTTAAACTGAGCAGTGGTCGTTCCCGCACCAACATCTTGGACGTCAAAAGTTGTTGAGAGAACAGCGGCGTCAAAGCCTCGGTCTTCGATGGTTTCCGCTATTTGGTCGGCGGTGATTTTCGAAACGTCGTGTGTGATGACGGCTCGCTCTGCGAGCAAACTAATGTTGAATTTCAAAATGCCATCCACGCCCTTGAAGCCACCTTCGACGGCAGATGTGCATGCACCACAGGTCATGCCCTCGATCGCAACCGTCGTGGTGGCGACGGTGCTAGACGCTTCGTCTGCCTTGTCAGCTGGCACTGCTCGTACGCTGTCGATGATCTCAGCGCCGAAGCCACGGTCCTCGATAATTTCGGCAATCTGCTCTGCGGTAAGCAGACTAGGGTCGTGCTCGATAACGGCTCGTTCGGAGAGCAATGATATGCTGAAGCTCTTGACACCAGGGACATTTTTGAAGCCCCCCTCGACGGCAGAGGTGCAGGCGCCGCAGGTCATGCCCTCGATCGCAAGCGTGGTGGCAATTGTGCTCGGCTCGACAGAGAGGCTCGGGTGGCGGGAGGCGACTGGGCTGGGCAGGTCGGTAGCGAGAACTTCGGCGTCGAAGCCACGATCCTCGATTATCTCTTGGATTTCGGCGGCGGAAATCTTGGCCGGATCGTGCATGACAACGGCGCGCTCCATGATGAGGCTGACGGAGACGCTGCCGACGCCTTCGAGACCCTTGAAGCCAGCTTCAACGGCAGAGGTGCATGCACCGCAACTGCAGTCCTTAGGGTTAGTGATGGCGCAACGGCGGACTCTGGCGCGAGCCAACTAAGCCGGCGCGGCTATAGAGTCGTTCCAAGAGGTATCAACTCACGTCATGCCGCTCACGCGCAGCGTGGTGGTGGCCATGTGTGCTGTGCCGGGAGAGGCCAACGTCGCAGACAGATGGCTGGCTTCCCGTTTGGGAATTTGAATGTGTGAGGGAGCCATCCTGGGCGCAATGAAACAAAACCCGTTGTGCCCAGCACCTCACTGTCTGGCGCAGCCGTCACAGAGTCGGAGTAATACGAAGATAAAAGAGAATAGGAAGAAGAAGAAGAAAAAGGTCGTCGATGTTCGGAGTTGTCGGAAGGAAGAAGCACGCAGCACCCAGGTCGTTGCTGGGGCCCTTGCTTGACGGGGGTCGGGAGGAGAGTCGTCGATGCAACGCTCGCTGGCAAGACGAAGCGGAGGTCGCGGCAGGATTGTGGGGGCGGTTTCGACTTTGGCTGGCTGCAAGAAATATGACAGGACAGCCACCCGCGCAGGTGGATGGAGACGGAGCGATATATGTATGTAATATGCGAGAGGATTTCTCAGCAGAACAATCCGGCAGATAATGCTGGCGGGAGTTCAATTCCAGAGGAAAGAGGTTGGAAAATGGGCGCGCAGCCAGTCTCAAACTCGAGGCGTACAATGCGCTAGATATGAGGCCGTTTCCAAGACAGTCAGCGTGGCGCAAAAAAGCCAAAACATGTACCCGAACACAGACAGAGGGTGGTTCGGCTTGAAGATATATGCACGGTCACCATGCAATGTCATCCAAGTCGCCAGCCCACAGGTGGGATACGGTCCGCCACTGCGCCAATAAATTTCGGTTCCAACGCCGCAGGTCGGTCGTCTTGATGCGGAATAGTCCGTGTACCAACGAGTTTCTGTTGGCCAATTATTCAGCAACGAGAGGAATAAGGACCTAGCGTTGACGAGCAAGCAAACGATGGGAAAAAAACTAAGAAAAGAAACAGTACCCAGTCGTACCTGGACGAGATGATAAAGGTGGAAACAGGGCCATTGATTGATTGCTTGGGGACATGACGCATAATATAGGTACAAACACTCGGCAATCAACCCCACTCACTAAACAATTCTCATCAAGACTTTGTCATAGTTTTCTCTTTAATCTTTGCTCTCCTCGCCGAACTAACTATTCTCCTGATGTTTCCAAGTGACGTTTTACTTGCCAATTTCACTCCTAGGCACATCATCGTCGCTAGCATCGCCTAATCGCACTTGTGGCTTCTGGTGTTTCAAATCACCGCCCACCCCATGTCGATGGCGCCAGTTTAGCACCGGCCACGGCTCTACCCTGCCAATTTCTTCCGCCAAGTCCATCGACGGGGCTCCATTTGGCTTGCCTGCCAGAGCCAGGCACCGTCCGTGTTTGACTTTTGTTTAGATTGTCGCAAACATGTAGAGCAAAATAGGGGGACGAGCGGGTTGTCGGCTCTGGAGGTGGGAGGCCCACGTTTCAGCGCTGTTTCCTGGTAAATCCGCCAAAAGAAACCCCGAAACTTGGAGTGCTGCAGGCTATAAAAGCCCAGGATACACAGAATGCAGCGAGCTGCATCCGCGCCACGACTTACAACGCAAGTTTTTAGATACTCGTCATGGGTCGACAATTGCAAAAAATTAGACAATAATCTACGCTCAAGCGCAGCCATGGTTCGTCAAGTCCACATACATAAGTCTGCCTCTGATCCGATAATGCCGACTCGCCGCAACGCACTTCGGCCACCGCCGTCCGTGCCAACTGTGCGGCCAGACGCTCGGCCAGGAACATCACGTGTCGCATGAAAAAATACAACGAGAGTGTGTTGTGCAATTTCGTGTTCTATTCTTGCAAAATTATCAGATGAAATCGTTGGTGACCTTGTGATTTCGTCCGTTCATCGTGGGCGCGTGCCTGCACGGGGATTACGGGGGTATGGAAATGCCCTCACTCTCACGTAGTGAAGCAGCTTACCCGGTAGAAGAATAACAGTTGCAAAACTTTGCCCGATTTAGTTGATTATGTGGCGTTTTGGCTGTTGGTCGAATAATTGTGCGTCACGGTTACATCGATCACTCAGAATTGATATACCATTGATTTGGGCTTACAGCAATAGATTCGGTGTTGTGCGACCAGCGGCCAATTACCCTAACATCTGACCAAGTAAGATACTGCTAGACAGCGAAATCACGCCCAAGCTGCCTCGTAAACCAACTTTGCGAGCAGAAGCATTGTCAAAAGAACGAGCAGCAGCTCCCCTTAAAGAATCGATATGGCACCTATCGCAGCTCACACTGCCTGCCTGTAATCTCACAAACTGCCCCGCGTCGCTCAACCGTCAGGCAGACGAGCCCCGCTTAAATCATCGACCTTGAATCTGATCGCCTTCAAACATCCACGACCGCCTTGCCTGGTTTGCACCCTTACACAAGCTCCTACCCGTCCATCATGGAGCAAACTAAAGCCTTGAACGCACTAGAGGTATGTACCAAGCTTCAATGATACCAAACCCTCCCACGTTCCCCTGCATCAAAGCTTATCATTCGCTGCCTCCGACCTGCAGCCGTTCATCGCCCTCTCCAAGTCGGCCACCTCGCCCCGCGCCGCCGCCGACCTCATCGAGCGAGCCACTTCAGCACCTAACACATATATATTCGCCGAGCTGCTGCAGTCACCGCAGCTCCAGGCTCTCGCAGCCTCACACCCGGAGCAGCTCGCGCCGCACCTAGCGCTACTGCGCCTCTTCTCCTACGGCGATTACGAGACATACGAGGCGACGCCCGGCCTGCCAGCGCTCAGTGACGCGCAACGCCTCAAACTACGGCAGCTTAGCTTACTATCGCTCGTGGCGGCCTCGCGCCAGAGGGCAGATCTCTCGTACGCGCGGCTCCTGCAGCGGCTGCGCCTCGACACCACGCCGCAGCTCGAAACGCTCGTCACCACGGCCATTTACGCGGGGCTCATCGACGCCAAGCTCGACCCGGCCCGCCAGCGCGTGCACGTCGTCCGCGTGGCGCCTCTGCGAGATCTGAGCCCCGACGACGACACGCCGCGCATGCGCGCGGCGCTTCAAGGCTGGTCGGACCGCTGCGCGGCGATTCTCACGGATGTAGAGACGCACATGGAGCGGGTGAGGCGGGGCGCGGCTGAGAGAGCTAGGGCAGAGAGCGAGGCCAAAGAAAAATTGGCGGAAAAGATGGCAAAGGCCATGGCGGAGCTACGGGATGCGGACAAGTTGGGTGGAGGAGGCATTATGCGCGAGCAGCTGGCGCGCAGAGGTATGAGTAAGAGAGCGGTGCTGGATGCGGTGGCAAAGTCCAAGGCGGACGAGGCTATGGATCTGGATGGATCGTCTCCTAGCGAAGATAGCAAGAAGAGGGCGGGCAAGAGAAAGATGTAGTTGGAAGAGAGAGAAGAGGGGACAACGAAAGCATTGCTTCTGAGGTGACGGGAGATGCACCATTAGAGGGAGGAAAAGCATAGATAGGGCTGGGGCAAAAGCCATCAGAGCCTTTTTTTTTAACGTTAACGAGCTTGCACCCAATGGTGCTGTAATGATATACACAATATAAATACCAACGCATCACATTCTTCTTGCATTTCAAGGCTGGTTATTCCAAATATTGTGCATTTGAATGGATCTCTAACAAGATCAAAAGACTGAAGCTACGACGACTCATGTGCTTCTTACTGTATTACATGGATCATGTAGATGAAGAGGCAAACTAGTATATATATATCCGACTTCCAAGGCTATCAAAAGAGGCAAGATTGTAATGATATGCAAAGACAATCGACAATGTGAAACATCAGCCGCAATATAAAAAAACAGTCGAGCTTCTTGACTGGCACAAAAATAAATCAACGTACAGCACCCGGACTTTGCTGGTCGTCACCGGCCCAGCTACTATTCGGGCGCTCGAGTGGTTATCGCTCGGAGATCAGACGGGATCCAGATCTTGTCACTCGGCTATGGCCGTACATGCTGAGCCGTTTCCTTATTATAGAATAAAGAGGAAGAAAGTCGAGTTCAAGTCTCCATCGTTTGTCGTATCGATATCAGCCTCGCCTTGTCTAGGACTAACAGCGTGTCCACATCCTCTCACCCCCCCTTCATGACGGTCGTTAAAAGAATAAAGGAAAAGACAAAACAATGTCAAGGACAGCAAGCGAGTATGTGACGTTTCGCACCATTAGTTGAAGAGCTTGCGGGCATTATATTATGTACTGGTGGATTGCAAGTCCTCTCGGTCCGGTCGTCTTTACAGCCGTTTGCCGGGCACAAATATGAACAACACACACAGCGCTGCGGTGATGAGTGCCGTCACGAGGAGGACGATAAAGGCTCGCTTGACTAGCAGGGTGCGGACGTAGGGTTCGCGTATGCGTGAAAAGTTGAATGGGGTGTATTCGCTGAAACCGAGGAGCGCCATAACGGGGTCTAGCGAGTATTGGTAGGAAGCGAGGAAATAGACGCCCACGGTGAATGGTAGAATAACCTAGGGGTAGAAGTGTCAGCATTGAGGGGCATTCTATAATGCAGTCAGGATTTTGAAACCATACCCAACATCTTGTGGCTCTGCTCTTGTTAAGAAAGATGAGCACAAAGCCGGTCCAAAAAGCGCCGAACATGGCCACGAGACCGAGGATCAGACGCATCACCAGCGTGGGCGGGATCAGGTTGCCTAGAGCCTTCATGCGTAGAAAGCCAGGAAAGGCATCGCGCTCCATTGCCTGGAAGACATAGTCCTTGGCTGTGTCGAACACCTCGGGGTCGTCGCGGCCGTGCTCTTCAATAGCGCTGATGACGTCTTGCGTGATGGAACCCGGCAGGATGATTTCGCGCTCGGAGCCGGGCAAGAGAAATGTATACAGAATCTTCTCCGCCGATGCCCGGATATCTTGGCGCGAGACGGTGTGCGCGGGCGAATTGGAATCGGTCAGGTCACGGGCCGGGCTGGCGGTGACGGGGCTGGGTCGGGAGCCCGTGTTCGGCGACTCGCGCTCCGACTGCTCCTCGCGCAGAAACGCCGACATTTGGGCGTCCTGGTTCTTTTCCTTCTCCGTCGCGTACATGGATGGGCCCGTTGGCCGTGGCTCAAGGTCACCCAGGCTGTCGAGGATCGTCGAGGAGCGCTTCGAGGCGGCGCCGCCGGCGCGCTCCATGTCGGGCGTGGCGATGAGTACGGATCGTCGAAGCTCGCGAACGTAGTGTCGGCAAAGCGACATGTGCTGCGCAACATCGAGCCTAGATAAAACGGCGAGTTAGTTGTTTGCTTCTTGCCGCTGGGGGCCGAGAAAGAGAGGTCGTGCTCCTGGGCCAGATTTCGGGGACCTCAAGAAAGCGTACCAAAAATCCAAGTAGTCGACAGACCGCTGCTGGTCTCGCATGTAGATGTAAAATGAAAACAGATCCACCGGCGGCAGAGTTCTTCTGCTCAGCACCTCAAAGAGCGTTGGAAGTCGATTGCGGGCGAGGTCTGGCTGCATCACTGGCGAGCCGACGTTCGATCGGGCCGCCATGATGGCTGGCGAGGGAACTCGGACGAGGCGTTCACGGGAGGAAAATTCTTGAGCGATTGGTGAAATTCGGGAGTGAGGAAACGATCGTCGAGGATGGTCGAATGTTTGCAATGTTTATTGCTGCTGCCGCGGCGGGGGGAGGCTGAAAGAAAATGGCGAGCAAACGCGGGCGAGCGAAGCGTTTCACAAAAGCTCGTTCGCGTCCCCTTGAATCTGCAGCTGGGGCTGCTCCGTTACGACGGCGAGGCTGGTTAGGAAGCGCACGGAACTAATGCCGAGGGTGCTGCAAAAAGAAGGAGAGAAAGAAAAAAGACACCCAAGACACCCGATACGAGGCAGTACTGTGTTTGCACAGCTTCCCGCCGGGAGTTGCTTTAAATTGGGCTGTCACCAAGGAGGACTTTTGGAATGCACAAGGGGCCGCAAATAACAAGGGCGACTGGCATCAAGCCACTCACAGGTCCAGCGCAGCTTTCTGGTTGTCTGGCTCGGACCCATCCGACGATACTGCGCTAAAGTTATGGGTCTCAAAGGACCAAAAAAAGGTACGTATATATCCACGTGACTAGCTTCTACCAGCAGCAGTTGCCCCAGCCCTGATTGGCTCGCTACCCCCACCCACCAGTTTTCCCAAGCATTGCCCTACGCACAAAGATTTTGCGGAATTTGCGAATCCGACCAACCCTCGAACCTCCTTCAACCGACCAGACCTTGTACAGACGAGATATAGGTACGAACGCCAAACCTACCCCAAGCCCCGAACTCTTTCTCTACCGGAGACTACACCATTTTCTTTTCGAACTTGACATCAAACGACAATCGCCATTCTCGAAATTGGACCTACCCGTGGTTCAAGCACGCTGACACTCGAAACCTACAGAAATGTCGTCCAAGAAGCCCACCGGAAAGGCCCAGCGCTCCGCCATTGCGGACGTTGTTGCCCGCGAGTACACCATCCACATGCACAAGAGAGTACGTCGTCTACGAATGCGCAACAACCCCATAAACCAGCCGCGACAAACGAGACATGCGGCCCGGGTACGCAGAGGAACGAAAAGGCTAACAGTTGATGTAGCTACATGGTGTCACCTTCAAGAAGCGTGCTCCCCGCGCCATCAAGGAGATCAAGGACTTCGCCGTCAAGGCAATGGTACGAGACAAATCATCCCGCCCCGCCCGCACCGCCGACCAAGTTGCGAACGCTGTTTTACATCGATGACATGACGAGACGCACGAAACGCAACTTGGCGGCGGAAAACATCCCATCCTGGGTAGATCATAATTGCTGACCGATGAATCTTCACACGCACACAGGGTACCACCGATGTCCGCGTGGACCCCGCCCTGAACAAGAAGGTCTGGGAGAACGGTGTCAAGGGCGTCGCCTACAGACTGCGCATCCGCATTTCCCGACGACGCAACGACGAGGAGGGCGCCAAGGAGAAGCTGTACAGCTACGTCCAGGCCGTCAACGTCAAGAACCCCAAGGGTCTCCACACCGTCGTGGTTGAGGAGTAAATCTTGCTCTGGAGAGGGTTCGATGTTGAGATTTGGGGGTTGAAACGAAAAAAAAAAATACACACTTCAACGCTATTGAAAGGGAAAGAGGGATAAAAAAGAACAAGACTCATTTTTTTCGGTAGTCGGAAAATGGATTCTTTTTTTCGGTTGGGCATGGCATTCTGGAGTTGCAACCGGCTTTTGTAGCTTTTCACGCTGATTTAAAAAAAAATAACAGATGAATTGTTAAATCAAAATGGCGGCGAGCTGGATGGTTATTTCCCTTTGTGTGGTGTTTTGGCTCGACGTGGAAGCTGATGCGAATGCGATTTACGTTTATAAGGAATACCATTCATTGTACAATCTGTCTTTGGCGCCTGTCATGAGTCGCGAGTCCATGCACAATCAGTACAACGTCGCCGATGACGGTGGAACAGTACATCAAGCTCCGGTTGTGATGCCTACGGGGTATAATACTCATACTTATGCAACCAAAAAGTACGTCTCAATTCGTCATATTGTTTTGCTGGTAGGCCAGGTCAACTTGTCGTATCTAATAGCTATTAAAGCATGGATGAGGTGTATGCTCTGCCAGGCTGCGAGGGGTATACAGAGCGCCTAGTTTATGTGTAGAGACGCTTCCCAATCTCGCAGCCGCAGTAATGCTGATGCTATCCAATAACCACGACGCGGAATTTCAAATAACAAAGGACCCAAAGACTCCCGAAATTCTCCCATATACACAAATGCGGCGATTGTGATACAAACACACACCATCAACAAACCTCTCTACTCGTCCTCCACATCACGATGTCTAGCTAGAACCTTGCGCTTGAACTCGTCGGCGTCGTTGTCCCAGAGCTCGGCCGCCTCGCCGTTGAGCGGAGAGGAGCTAGACATATGTTAGCCAAATCCACTCGAAGAAGGATATCAAGGGCAGTGTGCTGGAGACTTACTTGTTGGGCTCGCCCAAGAGACTTTGCAAGCTGAGAAGGACCGTCTGAATGTTGTAGGCGGCGGTCCACTTGTCCTTGAGAATGTCGAGGCAGATGCGGCCGGAAAAGTCGACGTTGGGGTGGTAGATGGGCGTCAGGAAAAGTACCGTGGGCGGCGCGTAAGGATAGTTGGAGGGGAAGGCGAAGCTGAGCTTCATGGTCAAGCCGGCGTAGGGCGTCGCGTCGGGGCCCTCAATGGTGGCAGTCCAGGAAAGCAGGTTGCCGTCGGCCGAGGGGAAGGCGGAGACACCGGGGGCGGGCGAGGTCATGAGCTGCATCAGTTCCGTTTGCAAGCTGTCGAGTTGATGCTGGTTAGCCGACTGGCCCCGAGTACGTCTTTTGTATTTGCTGGTGCTCGACTGCTTGAGCTGCCGAAGCAAGGGAGCTGCGCGTGTACTTACCGCTTGGTGACGCTCTGTGAATCGGGCCCTTTGCGCGAGGCATTGAGCTTAGCAGCCTGAACGCTGCCGGGAGCAGCGTTTTGGTCATTCTCCATTGTGAAGTCCATTGTATCGGGGCGAGGCGTAGTTTTCCGTATTGTGTGAATAGTGGTCGGTTGCTGGCGACGAGCTAAAGGCGGGTTGCAAGGGAGACGATGAGGAAGCCAAGGGTTGACGGAAGTGGTCCAATGTACAGCTTCGAAAATAAGGCGAGTTAAATAGATGCCGGGCGCAAGCAGGACTGCAGACGAAAACGAATTCGAGAGAGAAGTGTCAAGATGCAATGTCTGTGGCGGCCAGGGGCGGTTTTATGTACACGGCGAGGCGGGCAATCTGGGAAACTGCAACAGAAGAGGAAGAAGCAGAGGGATGGGGTGTATAGCGTGTTGTTTTTCCTGACTTTAGAAAAAAGAAAAGAGACCTGAGCCAGGAGGCGAGACGAAACAAATAAAGGCAAAATTGGAGATTTGATAGGGAAGAGAAATTGAGTGCTGGA
The DNA here is from genome assembly GCA_030780425.1 of Beauveria varroae. Taxonomy (NCBI): domain Eukaryota; kingdom Fungi; phylum Ascomycota; class Sordariomycetes; order Hypocreales; family Cordycipitaceae; genus Beauveria; species Beauveria varroae. The sequence continues at coordinate 10,292 of JAPFUP010000532.1, read as the reverse complement.
AACGGAAGTAGAGGCGGGATGGAAAGCGAAGCGGTGGAGCGCCCAGAGCGTTTGGTTGGCTGGTGGCGCGATGATGAGCTGGTTGCACTGCGTTGCCGAAGCTTGGTGGATGCAAGTCTTCTTTGCCCAGCAACGGCCGGTTGGAGGGGTGAGCAAGGCGCTACAAGTTCCAGGGGTTGGACGCTGTAAGCCTGTAACCGCCAACCAAGGCAGCCCAGGCCCTAGGGTCACTGCGGGTGGAGTCTTTGCAGGGCGTCGCTGCCTACCAGCCAGCCAACGGCTTTGTCCCCCTCGATTGTTTTGTTTCCCAGGCGCTAGTGCACTTCTGAAAACGGCTTTACGCGGTCGGACGCGCTACCACGCGACCGGTCCCGGGAAGACCGCACATCAAACAACACCAACACGACAGACACGATACGGGTACACCACACGATACCACTCAAAGCCGTTTTTATCACGCAACCCGAATCGCCCTCATCAGCCATTTTATCTGTTTCCTCTGTCTGTTCTCAACCCAAGATCCAAGCAAACGACCCACACTCCACATTCGACAACGTCGGCCGACGTCATGGTACGTAGACTCGAGCCGCTTCACTCTGCCCCTCCTCTGTGATACAAGCCCTGTCACCAACGGCACACAACATATCTTTAAGCATAGAAATAATCAATCATTGATGTTCGCCATGTAACACGCTAATAGACCACTCACAGTCGCAACTCGACCCTCTGCCTAGCGACCTACCCTTTCGCATCATTTCCAAGACAGTAGGCCGTGGCGCATACGCCTCGTACGCTTCATTCTTTCCTTCTCCCCATTCTTGCCCAACGATTCCCGCTGCCGCCTTGACTAAAATCTTCTCTTCTACGACATTAGCATCAAAAAAGCCATCCCTCTCGACACCCAAACTCCCGTCTTCGCTGTCAAGCTCATCCACAAGGGCTACGCCGTCAAGCATGGCCGCGTCTCGGCCAAGCAGCTCGCCATGGAGGTCTCGCTGCACTCGCACATTGGCCAGCACCCCAACATCATCGAGTGGTTTGCGTCCGGTGAGGACTCCGTCTGGCGCTGGATCGCCATGGAGTACGCCGAGGGCGGCGACCTCTTTGACAAGATCGAGGCCGACGTTGGCGTCCGCCAGGACATTGCCCAAGTCTACTTTTGCCAGCTCGTCGGCGGCGTCAGCTTCATGCACTCCAAAGGCGTCGCCCACCGCGACCTCAAGCCCGAAAACGTCCTTCTCTCGCAGGACGGCAATCTCAAGCTCGCCGACTTTGGCATGGCCACCATGTTCGAGTACAAGGGTCAGCGCAAGCTGAGCGCCACCCTCTGCGGCAGCCCACCCTACATTGCCCCCGAGATTCTCGCCTGCGGCCGCGCTGATAAGAAGTCGGGGCTTGGCGGCGCCGGCGCCAAGTACTCGCCCGACCTCGTCGACGTCTGGTCCTGCGGCGTCGTGCTCTTTGTGCTGCTTGTCGGCAACACGCCCTGGGACGAGCCCTCATCTAACAGCTGGGAGTTTACCGAATATGTAAAGTCGGGCGGCCACAGCACGGACGCTTTATGGGAGCGCGTGCCGCCAGAAGCGCTGTCCCTGCTCCGGGGCATGATGTGCGTCGACAAGGAGAAGCGCTTTAGCTTCGCACAGGTCCGCCAGCATCCCTGGTATACGCGACACAACCCGTTGCTCACGGCCGATGGCCGAGTCGCCGACCCCATCAACCTCGCCACACAGATGCTCGAGAGCCTCCGCATCGACTTTGCCAAGCAGCCGCGCCCCTCCCAGGGCCCGTCATCCATGCCCGACGACATCGACATGGACACGGGCATGAACGCCGGCCGTTTCGCCGCCACGCAACCCGACGTGCCCATTGTCGACACCGACTGGGACTTTGAGCGCCCGGCTTTGCGGTCCATGGCTGCGCCCTCGGCCTCGCTTCCGCCCCGCGCAGGCGTCGCCGACGACCGCCACCGCATGATGCTCGAGACGCTCGCCGACGAGCCCTCCATGTCGCAATTCTCGCAAGCGCCTGGCCCGTCCATGACGTTGACGCAGCAGGCTCAACGGTTCCGCGACATTTGCCCCGCCGAGTCCCTGACGAGGTTCTTCTCCCATGTGCCGCCCGCACACCTCGTCCAGATGCTCAGCGACGCCCTGCACCAGCTCAACGTGCCCCTTGCGCCCGTTGTCCCCAACCTCCACGGCTATGCCGTCGCCGCCATCAAGATCCGCGCCGTCGACGGCCGCAACCAGAGCCTGCACGGCGATATTCAGGTCCACCGGCAGGCCCTCCCCGACGGCAGCGAGGTTCTCGACGTCCGCTTCTCAAAGGTCAAGGGCGATCCGCTCGAGTGGCGCCGCTTCTTCAAAAAGATTGTCGTGCTCTGCAAGGACGGCGTGTATGTGCCGGATGCTTAGACGGCGGTTCGGCGGGCCATGATGGCTGGCAGTGCAAAGGAGAGAAGCAGAGTGGATGGTGTTAGCGACCAAACCGTATCAGACACAATATCATCATGCTGGATAGACCAAGAAGTTGTAGCATAGCGACGCAAAACAAGCATCCTTGAATTAATATAGAACAAAGCACAAAATGCATGCATCATCATGATTGCATAGGATATCAAAAGGAAAATTATCATCGCTTTCAGTCATCATGCCCTGGTGCCCTTTACATTTCTTTTCAACCTTTGTTCATTCATGCAGCGCTGAAAGCAGTGGGTTATTAAGCTCCAGCTGTGCCGCCAGATCAAGCATCTCGCCCGGCGAGATGCCAATCATGGCGTCCGTCTGAAACAGGTCCCAGCCAGGCTCGTCAGCCACAACGCTCGGCGTCAACGGCGTGCTAAGGTTGTCGTCGTGCGCGTGGCCGTGCTCCGACATGTTCTGGTCCGAGCCGCCGCCGCCGGGGCCTGCATGGCTGCTACCAGCCGGTGCTGGGGGCGTAAAGGCGTTCATGAAGCGCTCGAGCTGGGCGAGCTCCATCTTGCGGATGGGCGCAACGATGCTGCCCTTTGAGATCATCTTGTCGAGGACGCTCTGCATGTTTTCCTCCCAGAGGTCGTCGGGGACGAGAAAGGGACAGATGGTGCGCACGAGATACAGCACAAACGCCGACGAGTAGGCGTCTTCGAGCTGAAAGGGCAAAAAGGCCTCGAGCAAATCTTCGTCGCCAATGACGCGCAGGATGCGCAGCACCGTCTGGGCTGAGTTGACGCACGACTGCAGCAGCGAGGCGACGGGGGTGGAGAGCATGACGGGCCCAGTGACGACAGAGTTGGTGCGCTTGATGTGCATGTGCAGCGCGCACATGACGACGGGGCGGGTGGTGAGGACAACGCAGTGATGGTAGGAGAGCAGCAGGCGCACGGCCATGCGCGACGCCTTGCTGATGGAGCCCTGAAAGTGCGACTCAAGCAGGGCGTGGACGTCGCGCGAGATTTGCGCCAGGTCGCGCAGCACTGACTGCGTGTTGGTCACGAGTGAGCCGTCGAAGCGCTGTCCGACGCCGTATATGGCGTTGAGGATCTGCGAGACGAGACGCGCGAGACGCACGTGCAGCGACATGTTGCGGGCGTCGAAGCAGTCGTTGAGATCCGACGGCGCGCGAGCCGTGATATCCTCGTCACGGATCGACGACGGAGCGCCCATGAGCGAGCCGAACTCGCGCTCCAGCTTATACACGACCCAGAAGATGAGGTTGCAGCGCTGCGAGTGCTGCGCACCCACCACTTCCACGGGCATGTGGCGATGCCAGCCCTCGATGATGCAGATGCGCATGGCGTGGCAGATATGCTGCAGCGCTCCCACGCGCATGTCAATAGACTGTAGGTATACGGCGCCGAGAACGAGCGCTTGCACGGCCGTGATGGAATCTGTCGCGAGCCCCGACAGGTCGGGCATGAGGGCCATGGCGCGTGCTGCGTACTGATGGCCCGTAGGGCCCTCGGCGCTGCTCTGATTGGTGATGAAGACCTTGCCGTAGGCGAGGATGAGGAGGTACTGCGCGTACCAGTGCCGCGACGACGCCGCCTTGGCCGACTGGTCCTCGTACAGCTCGTACAGATTGCGCAGCCAGTCCTGCTCGTCGATGAGGTAGAAGATGGAGCCCAGATAAAATTTGGCCACGTTGAAGAGAAGCAGCGCGTAGTCGAGAGGCGGCAGGTTGGACACGTCGGGCGTCTCCTCCCACGGCACGGGGTTCCATACGAGCTTGTGTCCACCGTCAAAGTGGCCGGGGTCTGCGACGTAGCCTTGGTCGGGGAGATGCTGGCCGAGCAGCGTCAAGACGCGACGGCAAAAAGACCACGAGGAAGAAGGTCCCATGTACCCTGCAAGAAAGAGTTTAGTTGGTGTAACAGTAACAGACGCGGGGAAATGCGGGGAAGCACTTACAAAATCTGCCCTTCATTTTGGTGAATGTGTAGTCGTTATCTGCGAGCGGATTCTGCATAAACGAGGGCTCGATGCTGTTGTTGTCATCTACACTGCTGCCGCCATGGCTGCTGTGATATGACAGACGCCCAGTATCGGGAGCTAGGGAGGGTGTTGGTCCTGGTGTGATATTTGCTGTTAGAGGATGGTTGATAGAAGACAATCCAACGAACGAGGACCTCGGACACCAACCATTGCTGTCTTGGCCTTGATTGCGGTGGTCATTCTGGTGGGCTACATCGCGCGGATGCAAGCCAAACGCGGCCCGGGACGACGCGGCGCTCGGGCTCGGCTGTGTGAGGAGGGCATCGACATCCAACCGGCGCGGTGCGGCGACGGGGTCCAGCATGTGCTCGTCCTGTGTCTTGCGGCCTTCCAGCTCACGGAGATATCTTGGTGGCACCACTAGTGTCAGTACTCGAGGATCTAACATTCCCAAGTTATGCCCGGCGGCGGAGTCTGGAATGAAGCCGTCCATTGCCGCCGTCTGCATGTTGTGCGTGTTGGTTTTGTGTCTATCCTTACCTCTCGGAAATAGATATCCGTTTGGACTCGGCCACAAAGAGGCACCTCTCATTTTGTCTCGCGCAGCGGGAACAGGGCTGTTCCCCGCTGCACTTTACTTTCATAGCCCTGCATCGTTCACATCTAAAAAAAGAATAATATGGTCAGCCGAGCTCAAGTTCGGAACCCCGCGAGGCGGGGGAAGGAGAGGCGGCGGCAAAAAAATTGCCGTCGGAAGCGTCACCCACGCTTTTGAGACCTTTGGCACTGTCCTCTTGGTCACCCTGGAAGGCGACGGACGACCATCCATATTGTCGGCGGTGCTGTGAACCAGAAGCCTAGGAAAGTCGATACTTTCGGACAGCGTCTTCCGGGGGAATTGCACACCATTTGCGCAAAAAAAAAAAACAAGGTGTTATTACGTAGAAGCGACAGCGAGCCAGTACCAAGCAAGCAAGGCAATGTCTTGGGGGCGGAAATCCCCACTTGGGCCGTTCTCAGTCAAGCTTTTGGTTGGTTGACTAAGATCTCACTGGGCTTGTTCTTATGCATGAATGGTCAATTCGATCTTTGTCGCATCTTTGTGAGACACAATGTCATGTTATGGCATTCCCATTGGATACTGGGCACGACAGGCAAGGGTAGAATGGTTGTTCTGGAAAGTGAGACGCCCGTTGTAACCCATCAATGAGGATAAGTAAGCATAGAACCGGCTAATTATTGGACGGGCAACTCAGTTCGTGCTTCCCCGTGCCACCATAATTTTATTGTGGGGACGTCCGGCGTCGGACACCATCTCGGCTGGCCTGTCCGACGTCCTGGAACGCGCACACCAAAACATGACACTCCTATGAGTAATGCAATCGGCTACAAAAGGGTCAGCGTTGGCACAAATCACGATCACCAGAGGATCAAGGGGGTCACTTTTTTCTTCTTCTAGAGCCAAAACAGGGTCCGCGATAAAACAATGCTATTGGGTCCAACGTCGGCACGCTGTTTGGCCTCCCTATCCAGGTTCGTGACACCACTTGTTGACATCATACAACTGCCACGCATGATTCCAGGGCTCCAGACTTACACGAGATATTTCCCAATGTAGACCCCTGCCACTAACAATGTGTCGAACTGCCGCGTCGGCCATAAGAAGGAATAGCTCCGCGGCCGCTTTGGCCGCCGACCAGGTAAAGCAGCATGCCGAGGCCACCTACAAGATCGTGGACCGCGCTGCAGATTTTGCAGAGAAGCAGGCCCGCCGGCCAGACTTTGACCACTCAGGCACGCCCATAGAAGTGACAAAGCAGCCTAATCCCGACTGGCAGTACGGCGACGGTGCGCGAGACTACGATGCATCATGGAAGCACCGAGAGGTTGATCCCTACGCCCCCAATCGGCCCATGATCAGCAACTACAAGCTTCTCGTGTCTGGCATCGCCCCGCGACCCATTGGCTTCATCAGCACCGTCTCGGCCGACGGTCGCACCAAGAACCTGGCGCCGTTTAGCTACTTTCAAGTCGTCGATCACGATCCGCCCACCTTTGTCGTGGGCTTCTCCTCGCGGCCCGGCCGCGAAAAGGACACGTACCGCAACCTCCAGGACACGGGCGAGTGTGTCATCAACACCGTGTCCGAGAGCATGATGGAGGCGGTCAACGCCACGTCGCTGGACCCCCCGCATGGTGTCTCGGAGTGGGCCATTTCCGGTTTGCACGAGGCCCCCGCGACGACGGTTCGCCCCGGCCGCGTCCACGAGTCGGTCCTGTCCGTCGAAGGCAAGGTCGTCGATGTCAAGGAGCTCGGCCACGGCAAGCCGGGTATGAGCGCCGCGGGCGTGGTGCTCATCCAGGCCACGCGCTTCTGGGTGCGCGAGGACGCCACCAACGACGAGGTCAGCCACATTGCGCTCGACAAGCTGCGACCGGTCGCACAGCTGGGTGGCATGTCATACGGACGCATCACCTCGACGTTTGAGCTGCCCAGGAAGCGGTGGGCTGATGAAAAGGCAAGCTCTGCGTTTTTGTCTAGCCTCGAGTCAGATAAGAGTGAAACCTGAAGCCTGAAAGGAAATGATGGACATTTCCCCTCACGTGTATTACTGTACAATATAGACTTGCATATTTAGGTAGACTGCATACTAGAAACATAGACATCATTATGATGACAGCAAATGTACGTTTTGTGATGATCTTGTGGCCAGCTAGTTAGAAGCAGTCTTACCACAAGTCGGATGGCTGCTAGAAGCTGTTGGATATTACAAGAGAAACAAGTGTATGCAGATGTGTTGTTCATGTCATTCCATCTTTCTTTCTATGGAATCAAGATAATATAGTAAAAAATTAGTCAAAACTAGTAAAAGTAGTGAAACCGGCCCAATGCTCGCTCATAAATCATAATTAGTATATGCAGTTTCTTCCCTTTGTAAAGAGGGCCGTAAGAGAATTCAAGTGTAAACGTCGCTTAGTTGAAGGAAAGTCTGTGCCACAACTCCTTTCGCAGAGCGGCAGCCATGTGCTTGGTACGCTCAACGGCGCCGCGGTTCTCAATGGCGCGGCGGTGGAGGTAGCCCATGCACTCGCCGACGGAGCCCCAGGTGAGGCACTTGTAGGGCTTGGGGGCCATGATGTTGGCGGCGGCCTGGTCGGCGAGCGTGTTCTCGTAGTTCATGATGAGCTCGCAGCCGAGCTCGTCGGCCATGCCGGCGACCTGGGCGCACTCGAGCTTGCAGGTGGGCAGGCCGTTGCTGATGCGGGCACGGTGCGTGGCGGTGGCCAGCGCGGCGCTCTCGGCGTTGTGCGTGGCCAGCATGAGGCTGGCCTTGGGAAAGGCAGCGGCGTCGCCGGCCGACGCGGGCAGGCGCTGGCTGATGAGCTTGTCGGCAATGTCATTGTACGAGGCGTCCGTGTCCGCCTTGGTGTCGTGGATGAGGAAGCGCTCCTCGTGCTCAATGTAGGCACCGCGGACAAGCTTGACGCCGAGTTTCCAGCCCTCGGCGGCCGCCGCCGCGATGTGGCGGTCCGCGACGGCGCGCGCACCCTTGAGGTACGCCTGGATGGTGTTGTAGACGAGGGCCTGGCCGTCGCCGTTCCAGCGGCGCATCAGCTCCAAAGCCCAGTCGTCTATGCCGTGCTGCACCGACTGCTGCTCGGCGTCGAACCAGAGGCGCGCGCCGCGCTTCTTGGCCTCGGCGCAGAGCGCCGTCAGCGCGTCGTCAACGGCTTGAGGCATGGGCGCGCGGGCCTGCAGCGCGTCCATGGCGATGGGCCCCGCGCCCGTCATCTTCATGGCGAGCACGTCGCCTGGCTGCAGCATGCGGAGCGAGGCGAGCGAGGCGTCACGCCACGAGGTGACCAGGGCGCGATGCGCCTGGGTGTACTGGCCCGGGTTGGCGGCGGCGGCGGCGCGCTCCTCCTCGGATAGCACAATCTCCTTGGCGAAGGTCAGGATGACACCCTGGTAGCCGAGCGTTTTGAAACTTTGAATGGATTTGGAGACCTCGGCCTCATTGGTGCCGGCGCAGAACTGGTCGTAAACGACGTGACGGACCAGCGTGTTGAGGAGCGGGTTGGTCTCGGGGTTGAAGAGAGGAATCTTGGGATGCGTGATGAGACCCATGGCGGCAATGGAGGGCTTGAGGAGAGTGGGCGAGCACATCATGGTGGTGAGGGCGGCGGAACGGAGCAGTGTAAGCCATGGTAGGCGGGAGAGTGCTGTGCGTGTGGGAGCTGGGATTGAAGGGCTAGAGGGGACCGTCGGCCCATCTGCAGTAGTGCCTGTGAGGTACCGCACACTATCGTGCCATCTTACACCGGAATATCTGTAGAGAGGCTTGGTGGCCTGCTTGCGTAGGGTGGTGGTGACGGGCGCGAGTGCCGACATGGTGGCGATTCGTATAAGACGAGATGGCCCAGCTTCTCAATATAATTGCTGGGCATTGACTATTGTTGCGTGTAAGTATTAAACACAATAAAAACAATAGTGATGGGAAATAACAACAAACTGGCCGCATGGGAGGGAGGGGGAGGCGCTTTCAAATAGCCCATCTGGAAACTCTGTTTGGTTTGCGCCTGGTATCGGGGCTGGTCCATGTTCGTGAGATGGGTGTCGGAAGCGCTGTCCGGGCCCGATATCGCCTGGATAGACAAGCAGGCTTGTTCCCACACGCCCCCCTCGTGGTTGGCTCCCCGCAGCCGTCGTCTACCTAATCTGGTATTCGAACGGCATTTATCTTCAGTGTGCTTGCAAGTCAGACAAGGAAAAAGAGTGGAGTGATAGGGTAATAGGTATCAAGACAAGAAAGACAAGTTGATGCGCGCGCGGGTCAGCCAGCTATCTGTCGCTGGTGACGGGCGGCCAATGGCAATCCCCGCACCATCTGTTGTGCACGGGCGCGCGAACCTCTATCAGTCGAGTTTATCATCCGTCTTGGTTCCTGAGTATTCCTATCGGTCTTCTATCTTGATATCCGGGGGAAACGCTTTATCTCCAGCCTGATAAGGGGTCAGATTGTCAGATTACACCCCCGAGATGATAATGGGATCTTGCACTTGCGCGCACGCGCGCGTGCGTCAGCTGCCCATGCTGAGACGTTATCGCCGGTTTTTGAAAGACAACTCGTAGCAGATATGGGCGTGGCAATGCCAATCACCGGCTGGCAAACCTGTTTCCCAGTCGGTACCCAAGGCCAAGCTTTCGTCAGGGTCCAGCCAGTCTTACCCAACCCCCCGGCCGGTCGGCCAGCTTCGGCAAGGCAAGACTAGCGCATGCCCGGCTTCAGTCATGACATGGAAATGCAGGATTGGTGGAATGGATGCATCGAGGCAGCCAAGCAGCCAAGCAGCGTAACCTCATACCCACTCATCCGCGCTATCCGGCCGCCATGCACTCCGCAGAAGGCGACGGCTGGGGCTTCCGGCATCGTGGCCAAGTGGCCGACATATTGGGGGAGGGTGTGCGTGTTGCGCGTCCGCGTTGGTTCCAAAAACTTCAAGCACGACACAAATACGTCAGTCGCCAACACTGTCTCGCGGGATTCATCATTGATTCGTTCGCCTCTTCATTCGCTGCAGCGGGCCGCGCCAGATTTCTGGGGCATACTTCTAAGGTCCGGGGCTGCCTTGGACTGACTTCCGGGCCTTTGCTCCGGATACTTCATGTCTGGTGACAGGATTTACGCCACAATGATGCGGAGCATCGCGATAACGGCCTAGAGCCCGGGGAACTTACATACCGATCGGAGAAACTTAGCACAAGGACGTACTATGACCGCTGGCGTATTTATGACGGCTAGCTAAATCATTGACACATCCTGACATTACAGCCTGTTGACGCCGCGGGCGACTAGGTGTGTGTGTGTGTGTGTG
>JAPFUP010000529.1:0-114142 GCA_030780425.1 Beauveria varroae | reverse complement strand
TATTTGTTGACAAGCCTGCTTGAGAACATCTTCAGCCGTTACTGAACCTGTCTTGCTGCTCGGTTTAGACTAGTCACAGGCCAGCGTACAGAAAGAGTCCAGATCAGAGACAGCCAGGACGAATACAGGCATCGGTGCCGGCAGACGAGGGTCAGCGCAGCCTGGTCACGAAGAGGCACACCCCCTTCAATAGTCTTCCTTATGCGGTGTAACCGGAACATCTTGATGCATGCCGCCGTGAGTCGTAGTCACGCCTTCATTTTCTAATCCGGTGCCATGCATCTTGTGAAACGGCTGGACTTGGACCAGAATCCTTCGTATCCAGAGGCATTGGGGTGGCTGAGGGGTAGGCAAGACCGCCCTTTTTTGTTTTTGGAAGGCGTTCCACAGTCGCCAGGATGGCTGCAGAGCCACCGGGCAAAGAAGTTGCATCCGGGAAATTTGGCCGTCGCTCCAGCCGTCTTGGGTTCGCGACCTGGGACGTGGCCAGGGACACAAAAGCAGCCACTGAACGGGGACACAGCAAAATAGCCTCAACCTTTTGTGGCTTTCTGGGGGATGAGGGTAGTGAGACTGTGGCCTATGCTTGCCGCCATGATGACAAAGGAACAAGAGTCATTTAACGACTTGTGTCACGCTGGCCGCCTCACTTCCCCTCGGGGCTCGATCCTAATGTGACGGGCAGGCGGGGGCGAGTACTCCGTACTCTGCTCAAGATGCCGGCTGAGAACTTCAGGTGGACAAGGGCTCCTCATTTCTGTGCCTCCGCTACCCTCATGTGAGGCTTCAGGCATGCACATTCGCTCCGTGCTCTGCAAAATGTGTCTCCGACTCACTGACAGCTACTGACGGCCAGTGCCAGCCTTTGGTGCCACCCCTCTGTGTGTCGGGTTCCAGGGCTAATTATCCGGCGTACCACAGGAGTTACACTTGGATGCGACGCTGTAGTCGAAATCTGAGACCAGAACAATCGTAGTTGTCTTATGAAATACATTGAAGGGCGTTGTTGTGTCCATTTTTAGGAGCTGTAGACCACGAAACGAGTCAGGCTGACGGCTAAAGTGTACCGCGCAGGATGGTATCGTATCCCGGGTTCCGTAAGATACTGTAACAATAAAGGCTTGTAGCGGAGAAGGGGACCGCGAAGCTCCTGTTGACTACTCCGTACCGACGTGCCTGATTCGTCTGGACCAATGGAGACGATAGCGGACTTCGAGTCCTGCCAGAAAGCTGCACTACCCATGCCTCGATTCCCTGGTGTTTGTGTCACTGTAATCGTGCTGCTACATGAATGAGCCAAACGTCAACATGAATGAGGACGAGAACAAACAAAAGACGCCTCTTTTAGATTCTGCTTATGCGTGAGTGCGGCGGGGACTTCTATGAAGGTGTTAGTGTAGGTGTGTGTGTGTGTGTGCCTGTGAGTATGCCAGTGTGTGTGTGTGTGTGTGTGTGTGTGTGTGTGTGTGTGTGTGGTGCGGTGCGGTGCGAGGGATGGGCTCGGCGCTTTCAAAGTTCGGTGCTGTCTCAGGCCACCTTGATATTATATCCACCAGCTCGGGGGCCAAGAGGCAAACTGCAGCCCTGGCTCTCACCGAGATTGCCATGGAGGACATGCCCGTCATCAGCGGATAAAAACAACAACAGCCCCCTCACTTGTCTTCCTCCTATCCCAAGACGAACCACGACGACCCACTGGGCCGCAGATCTGGCCGCCTGCTCGTCCATCCGCGTTGCGGTATGGTGAAGTTGGGCGGCGCTGCCGTGCAAGATTTGAGGATGCTAGCAAGAGGGGAGGGGTAGGAGCGCCACTAGCAAGCCCTGGCAATAACACTGCTGCTTTGCTGAGCTGCATTGTGCATGCAATACTACTTAGCCAAGGTGGTGTGCATTCCGGATCTGTACAAAGGCGTACCCACGACCCGCTGCCACGTCTCTATCTTGTCGTCAAGGAAGAACACGCCCCCTTGGTGATTTGGACAAGGCGAGCATCTTCTGGGGGCGGGCTGGTGTGTCTGTGTTTTTTGAAATTATCCCGGTTTTTGCTTGGGGCGCATCCTTGCATGGGTGTGCTGCCAAAGCATCGCCATGCATGCTGCTATGATGTCTACATGCAGGCATAGCGTCCTAACTTATATAGATGAGTTAATCAAGCCATCTCGTCCGAATTGGGTGGCATTGGAGTCGAATCTTTCTCGCAGACACGCAATCATTCGCAACGACAAGAGGGGCGTCGGCCCCCTTGTGGATGTGTGCCCAAGTCGCATCGCACCACACTCAGCGTTCAAATCACAACGGGCCAAGCAGTCAACAAGACTTCTGCAGGGTCTTGGGCCAGAGACCTTGACACCAACTTGGTCAACACTATACACCCGCAGCATTGCCCAGGAACGTGTCGTGTAGGCGGCCGCATGTGCGTGCGTGTTGTTCTTCAGTGGGGGGAGGGGTGCGCGCATCAGGGCAAGATGTTGACAGAAGAGAAAGTATGGGGCACAAAGTACGGATACCCAATGCAAGTATACAAGCCTCTTTGACTTTTTTTTTCTTTTTCTATTTTTGCAGGATCTATACCCAAATGATGACGATTGTTGGCCAGCAAAGGAAACCGTCATTGTTGGTCTCGGAAGTCCCACTGCGGGTTGGGCCTTAAGTCGATGCAAGCCAGGCGCGGACGAGTGAGGGCCTCCTGAAGCGGCCGTTTGTCGATTATAAGTATAAGTTAGCTCGGGTACCCAAGCTTGTTCAGTTGTCTACCGGTCGTTCTATAACCTCAAGCTTGCTGCACTGCAACACCTTGTCCAACTCGACTCGAGAGATTGTTCGGGCTGCCGCATCCAGTCGCACACTAGGTCAGAGTCTGGTGATTTCTCTTATTGCTATCAACCAGTGAGTGCATAGCGCCCTTTGTTGTCTCGTAAGACTTGTCTGGAGGCGGATCAGGGGGAAAAAAGTCCTCGTTCGTTCCCAGGATCGCTGGGTGGGTTCGGTTGGTAAGTTGACTGGCTGACATGCTTAGACCGGTCTCCGGCTTTTAGTCGTCGTCATCCCTCCCTCCTCCTGTACCTTTCTTGGCTTCGGTCTTGTTTCGCTGCGCTTTCGGCCGATACCTACCTGACCATGTGCTACTTTGAGCAGACGCTTTGGAGCTGTGGCTACTGGCGTTGGGGCCACTTTCGCCAACAATGCAACAAGGAGTACCGCATGGGCGAGACTTGCGGCCTCAAGCTAGTCTATATCACGAAAAACGAGTCAGACGTCTGCAAACTCTGCCACGACATAGAGAAGAAGCAGCGACGCTATGACAAGATGGCTCGCGACGTCGAGCGCTGGCAGCGCGAGGGCAACCGCAGGGCGACGATTGAGAGGACGTGTGGAGAAATGCGAGAGGTGGCTGATCAAATTCACAACATGAGGGCAGAGCATTATCATAGAACATCTTCGCTTGGACAGGTACGCACCGAAAAAACCCCTGCTGCACAAACGATCCCATGCTGTGTGGCTGCATATTGGCACCTGCGCTGCGAGCAGGGTTTCTGACAAAATTTCCCTCACAGTGACGAGATGTGCGAGTTGTGTGTAACGACAAAATTCACAAATTGTGGTGACCCCTCACCAGCCGACCAAATTGATCGACCTAAAGAAATATGCGTGGCATAAGCGGGCAAGGCGGCCGAACGGAGCGCGCTCTGCCGGCAGGTCAGATTTGTTGCGGGTTGTCGGCGAAATGGACCAGTCATCTGCCGGGACCGCGAAGCATTCTGTTAATTGGACATGAATTCAACGACGAGTATTCTTTGTATTCCATGGCTATTTCATATTAGTAGCATGAGCATCAATCCCAGACTGCATAATTCCCACCCGGTCCGGAAAGTAGGGCTGTCCACCGCAGTGTCCCCAGTGTGTGTGCCGAGGCGAAGCGCTGTCAATCGTAAATCAGGAGATGGAGTGGCTGCATAATAAGTGCAAAGGAGTGCTAAAAAGTTTCATCTGGGGCAAACAGATTGTCGACAAATTAGTTGCAGGCCCGCATATGCGAGTCGATCCGTCCGAAGAGTCGACAAACCGCGGCTGCAAAGGTGCCGCTCGGGTATCAATTGAAAGCCAAACGTAGGACTCTCTAGGGCTAAACAGCCCCAGCGGTCATCTTGGTATCAGCCTCGAGCTTTCCAGGCAGGAAGACCCCCTCCCAATGGTCTGATTTGCTCGCTTCTCCTGCCTGAAAGGGTCGCTTCAAGGCGGTGCTCTGCTAGCAGCTGGGGATACGCATGTGCTGTGGTGCGCCGGCATTCGCCTATAGTGAATAGCCGGGTGCACAAAAGTGCCCAGACTCGCCATGTGCGAAACTTTCTCGCCCATGAGTAATAGTCGCCGCGATAACCCGTCAAGTGAGCCCGGTGCGTCCGTTAGTCGCCCCGTGATTAGACCACGACGCGCCCTGCGGCCCTACACGCCCATTCGCGTGGTGGAGAATGCTTTTACGGGCTTCCTCGAATAAATCTCGCCTGGCTGACAGTCGCATGAGTGCCCAAGATGGAGGCCACCATGCGTTGACGTGGTGGACAAGGGCGCCCCGCCGACGGGATGGCGTGGAACGGTGGAACGGGCGTCATGTGGGAGGAGTACACGCCAAGCACATGTCCCAGATGCGGAAGCGCTCCTCATCTCGGTCGCTGACCCAGAGATTGACTCTGTATGCGTCCCTCCCGACCCGACAGTCTGGTAGCAGGCTGACGCGCGATCCCGCCAACCTGGACCTGGGTGTTATGCTCTCCGAGGGATTGGTTGATGCGCGGGACGCTCCGTCCACCCTTGTCCGAACCATAGAGCGGCCCCATCCCACTTGTGCGACTAATGAGCGGTGCGAGCCGTCGCGGCTTGCTAAAGAACAGGGCTAGTGACTGGAGAATTGAGCCTATCCTGGTAGACTAACCGTCTCCGCTGGCGTTCTTGCGCACGTGTCCGGCAGTTGCAAGTAGCAAATGATGTTGCGGTGAGACAATGCTGAATCTTCTATTTAAACTTTGGTATTTGCGTTTGTCTGACGCATCGTCCTGACAATGTCAAGTGTCTCAAGCGCTGAGTGTATGGTGTTTTATCTTCATTGTGTCCAGCCTTTCAATATGAGTTTCGAGTTTGTTATCATTTTCTTTATTGACGAGCTATCATTTGGGAACTCAGAGTTCCCAGACGGTTTCTTCCGTTCTTGCAGAAGCGTAACAGGACGCTTCAACAGGGTCGGCTGGCAAAGTGAGAGCCTGCCTACTACAAACAGGGCATTGACCATATCGTTTATGGCTGCTGCTTAGCGCCCCGTTGGCTAATTTGCCATGTATCAAACCAGTGTTGGTTCGTGTGGTGTACAATCAAGAAAAGTCGAAGGTCGTTCCGTTGCGCCAGCACCATGCTTTACATGGTGGAAGGTATAAAATAATGTACATAGAAGGTTGCAAATGCCCAGCGGTCGCTTCTTAGTCCATCGCCGCTGCTGCATCCGCAAAAGTTCCGACGAGCGCACCCTCGTCGTGATCTAATGTCTTGAGGCTCATGGGCCGTTCGTGTTGCGAGTCGTCTTCTGTGAACCAGTCGATTTTGATGCCAGCGGGTTGGTCGACCTCTTCTGATGACAGTTTTGATACAAGGTGCTGATAGCGCGCAACTCGGCCGCCGTGTCCAGCATAACCAAATCCGGCGGCCGATCCTGCGTTGGGCTGATGTGGCGCAATCTCGAAGATGTCAACCATGTTGCTATGCGCCGAAGAGTTAGCTGTTAGCATCAACTAGAAACAGGCAACCAGTGCTGTCGCATCTCTGGCCATCCCCGGAATCGTGTGCCGGGCCCGGAGGTGTGCGCCGTGTATGCGTACCTTGATGTCTTTGCAACTACTTGCTGCAAAGCCTCATTCTCACGTTGGGCTTCAATAGAGTCGTCACCGCCGTGACCTTCCGCGAAGCTGCCGTAATGCATGGTAACGTCGTCGTCATATAGTAGTCTATTCTCCTCCTGCTGCAGGTGTCAAAGTCAGCCAAATGTGCGTGGAAATTCCCGCATCGCTGTGCGGGCGCGTACCTCGTTGTATGTGTCCTTGTTCCGCAGCCCGAGACACGAATAGCAGGCACCCATAGTGACTGGAGGGAGCCGAGGCCAGCGACGGCGTCGCAGCAAAAATGAGAGCGACCGGTCGGCGCAGAGAGCCTCTAGATCATTCTAGGTGGTCGTCTGAGGGAGCTTCGCGCCGTTGGATGAATTTGCGTTTGGAGAGCCTCGATGTTTCACAAAAATTGCCGTTCCTGATGATGCACATGCAACCAACTGGCGCAATCGGCAGGACGAGCGTCGGCACCGGAAAAACAGCTGACCCGGTCGAAGTGTTAGCGTCAGCGTGACAGTTTTGCGCCACAAAACTCTCGTGTATCGCAACTGTTAAACGATGTTTCTCTTTGCTAAAAGATTTGGGAGCTCGATTTTATCGCATGGTATTTAGTGAGAGATGACTGGTGATCTTTATACTGCGCTTTTTTCTTCACCACGACATCTGGCCTGCACTCAGCCGAATTCTCGACTACCTCGAGAGGGTGTCACCGATAACCGCGAGAAAGACAAAGAACTCACATCGATTCGACCAGTGGTCGTAATTCTCTGACATAATGAATGCAGGAAAATCGATGCTCTCACTGCTTAGCGATCTATTGTCACGGGCGGAGGCACCGGCACCATCATACTAAATCCAATTACCATGCAGTCTCACCCTCACTCAACCCTGCGAGATCTACACGTCGCTGTCCGAAGCAACAGCCCATCAATTGCCGCAGCCTCTCAAAACTTTCACCGGTCCTCAACAGCGCCGGATCTCATGATCAGCAGCATTTCTGCCCCAGACCTAGTTCCGCCGTGATGCATGCCCGGCAAGTAAATGCTGACAGACCACCCTCCTTCCCCGACGTTCGTTATCCATGGCCGACAGGTAGTTGAGAGCCCCAGAACACTCGGGGGATTTTTTGGCCGTGATCGTGCTTGGGGCTACCGGCAAACCACTCGAGACGCCGGAGGAATCGATAGCAACCACAGTACTCTTGAAATCTTTGCCCGGCCCGTCGATCAAGACTAACACGGCTACCGCTTTGAACGCTTGTCCCAGCCACCATCTGTCCTGAAGCTAGCCATACAGCGACGAGCGCCATGCGCACAATGCCCGTTTCATATCCGTGACGCCGGACCGGTGGCAGCCGGCTCGTTAGTGTAAAACGCGCCTGACTCAGTACGGTATGGAAGCACTGCCAGAGCCAGCCTATTTGTAACGCGCTCTCTATCCTCATTGACCTCCTCATTGACCTCCTCGTTGACCTCCTCATTGACCCCCTCATTAACCTTCTCATTAACCTCTTCATAAAATTTTCACCCTTCTACTTATCATCCAACGCAAGCAAGAGCGCCATTGTAGGCAGTGTGCTTACAAGACAATTTACAACATGTAGTGTATGTTAGTCACAGGAGATGAATCTTACATCGTGAAGCAAGTCGTGAACTATTTCTACACGTATCTGTTGATTGTTTTATCATTTGTCTGTTGGAAAAAGACCTCTACAACGCAAAATGAACATGTCAACCGACAGCTACGCGCCGAACTGATATGCGAATAGCTTTGATATTCGACAAAGACAAGGAGTCCTCATCCGACGACCCTCTACCCCTCGCTCTTTCAAACCCAGTTGGCACGAATGACATCCGCAATCACCCCATGATCCTCCTCCTGCTTCAGCCCGCTCACCACCACCACCGCCACCACGCCCTCGACGCCCTCGACGCGCAGCGGCACGCCCCCGCCATGAATCGCGTACACGCCCGCCCCCTCCGGGCCGAGCCCGTTCTTGGCCGCAAACAGCCGCTCGTCGCCGCCGCTGTGCTTGCGCCCGACCAGGTACGAGCTCACGCCCCAGCGCAGCACCGTCGCGCGCTTGCGCCGCACCCACGACTCGTGGTCCGGCAACAGCCCTGCGCCCGTAGCGCCCTGGTACAGCGTCGTCCCCGACGCCGTCGACACGTGCACGAGCGCGGGCCGCGTCACCGCAAAGGGCCGCAGCCGCGCGTCGAGTAGGTGGCCGAGCTCGCAGGCGTCAGAGGCGGTAAAGGAGGAGAGCGTGAAGCCCTTGCCGCCGAAATCGCTGGCGGCGAGCTCCTCGAACTGAGGAGATTGGTGTGTGTGAGTGATCGCGTCTCAGACGGGACGGGATGTAGTGCATAAAAGGGGCAACGAATAGGGGAAAAAAAAGAAACGTACAGTGGCCGGGGGATGCGGGATCGGAACCTCCGGACCCGGAGTCTTGATCGCGGCGAGGGCCTTTTCGAGGCCGTGCCCGTCGGCAAAGTTTCTCTTCCAGACTTTTTGCGACATGGTATTTATTTCTCGAGTTTTCCTTCCTTTTGTGACCGTCACTGACACAAATTTGCGTGCATGATGCAAAAGAACAACTTCTGCGGCAAATTGACAGCACCCAAGCCTTTCTCCTCATCCAGAAACCATGCAACGTTCCTAGCACCCAGTTTTTGAGCCATTTTTTTTCTTTCGTTCATCGGAGCGCCGCAACAGCAGGCTTTTCTCTATTTACTAGTTAGTTCGCTACGTAGTCCGGCCGCCGCGCCCCCAAATTGAGTTTGGCTGCGGCGCCGGCTCCACCGATTGAATGGAGAGAGAAAAAGACAGAGGCATCGGCGTGTGTATTAATCAATAATGGAAGTTGCTGGGATGCGCATAATCATTGGCTTGGTATTTCGGCTAATAAATCCTCCTGATTCTTTCATTGTAGCAAAAGGTCTATAGCAACTGTGTCTTCATCGTTCTCGTACATATGGTAGTCTGCTTCTCTGCAACTGGTCCTTCCTGGACGACTCAACCCTTCAACGCCTCGACATTCTCAAAAGATGGGTTATTTTTTTTTATAAAAAAAATTGCCAAGCAAATAACACTTCTTGCCCGACTGGAAACGATCCTTCACATCTGCTCTACTCCTTCTGCAGATAATCAACGCTCATTTATAATAAGCTCCGACATCTAAGCCTGGTCGCTAGCTTGCTCGCTTGTCGTCTGCGAGTCTTCCATGACCACATCCCTCTCCCTGTCCCGTGCCAAAAACGGCAAAGACACGTTGCTTGCCGTCGCGTAGAAGCTCTCGTCGAGGCCCGGGTTGCGCTCGAGGGCCTGAATCGTGTCGAGGGCGCGCACAAACCTTTCCCGCTGCGCCTTGAGAGCCTCGCGCTTCGCCGCCGTGGTCGTGTCCTCCTCCATCAGGCACTGGTAGGCGGCCGCTGCGTTTCCATCAACGATGTCGAGACGAGTCCGCAGTTCAAAGTCGAGGCGCATGCGAATCTCGGGGAGCATCTCGCAGAGCGTCAGCTGCGCCATGCGGTCCACGAACCTGAGCGCGGCGAGGCGGTAATACCCCCTAATATAACCTATTACCATGATCTCGCGTGCAAAGGCGTCGGAGCCGAGCTTGTACTTTTCCTTTTCCTTTTCCTGGTCTCTGGTCTCCTGCTCTCTCTGCTCCTCGGTCATGTTTGCCCAGTTGCCAGGTCGGCGCGCCAGGTCCGGAAAGCGAGCTTGGAATCGCATATGGTGCCGAAACCACCTGAGCTCCCGCTCTTCTTTATCTCTCAGAAAACCCAGAATGTCTTTCTGGAATGTAATAAGCTTGCGTGTCTCATGCTTGAATACCAGATCGGCCATCTCTTGTGTTTTCTTCAACTGCTCCTTGAGGAAGCACTTTAGATTTCGGGCGGTCTCGCGGTAGATGAGTCTTTTTCGTAGACGGTCGAGTGACAAAGTGAGCTTCTCCTCGAGCTTACCATGTAGCTGTTCCATGGTAGCCAGCAGGAATCTTTCCATTGGCTGCTGCCAAACCTTGACAGACTCCACCGCCATGTCCTGATAGACCTCTGGCCCGATGACGTCGGGAGTACCAGCTTGCGATTTGCCCAGGATTTCGGCTCTGACCTGAGCCAGAGTGCGAAAGGAGCTTCCCAACGAGCTGTACTCTGTGAATGGCTGGGCAAGCAAAGCTTTTCTAGCGCGAGGCGCCGCCCCATTCACAGATGGACTGGCCGTTTCTTCGTGCTTGAGGCCTGGGACATGTCCATTCGGAACCCCGTTGGAGTGTTCAAGCCGAGCACGCTTTGATGATGGCGTTATTGAGCTTGCGCCTTGTCGTCTCTTCGGGGTGGCCGCCACTGGTGGCGGTGCATCTGACTCATCGTCGGAGATCTCAACGACTGGAATATCGCTTTTGTCTTTTAAGATGAATTTCGGTTTTATGTGCAAGAGACAGTCTCGAAATGCCTCCGGAAGAGCGCTGCCACTTCTTATCAGTTCGTCAATGCCCTGGCGGCAGCTCTCGGTGAACTGCATCAAACTGCTCTCCACCTCCAGCTGAATATTGTCTGGTAGATCAGGGAGGGAAGTAAGTTCCTTGTCGACCTTTTGCAGTCGACTAGTGACCTTTCGCTTGATGGTAGGAAGGCTGTATTCACGTTAGCATGCGTAATAAAACAGAAAGATAGTTTGTACTTACCTGCTTGCAAATGACTCTGCCAGTTTCTCCGACAAGAAAGTCTTAAGCTTCTCCACACCACAGCGATGACTGAACTGATGAAAGTCACTTGGCCACATGTCCACGCCGTGCTCAACAAATATTGCCTCCTCCCATTTGGCTAACTCTTCCAGTGTTTTGCCCTGGGGGCGAGATGTAATGAAGTATCCGAGTCCAGTTTTGTGAGTCTCGCCCTTCATGATGGAAAGCCACTGCTCACAATCCCCGTGGGGCGCTAGGAGGTCAGCTTTGGTCAAAACACCAATGGTTCGGTTTGAGGCGCCGAGCTTTCTGGTCAAGCCAAAAGTGCAAGAGTTTTCGGCGTCTGAGTTCATGGGCATGCTGCACATGATAATGGCAGACGGGTGCTGAATGTAGGCCTTGGACAGATTTGTGACAACCGACACGAGGTAGTCGTCTTTGGCATCAGCCGGATTTTGGAAAATGCCAGGCATGTCGTAAAATGAGAGGTTAGGCAGATCAGGACCCTTGATTTCAAGAGCAACAACATTGGGCGAAAATTTCGCCTGAGTGCGTTCTGCTTCCAAATGTATCGGCGTGCTTGAAGCGATAGACCCCGATCCTGGAACAAAAAGCGCAGGGTTTTTGTCGTCGTTCAGAATAGCTATCTGCGCCCAACGAAGAACTTCCTCAATTTCCGAATTGTCCTTCATAGCTTTAAATTCCATGATTTCGGTGGAAGGCTTTTGTCTCCAGGGGAAAAAGGGATCTTTTGCCGTGACGTCCGATTCCAAGATGTCGCGGTCTGAGGGCGGGGAATATGTATACTGCTTACGCAGCCCAACTCGACAGGACCACTGGGGGTTCATCGATACACTGATATGAAGGGGGCATCGGGTGCAAGTTCCCTCACTTCGAGGCAGGTCGAGCTGCGCGAGACCAGACATCAAGCTGGACTTGCCCGCACTCTGATCTCCGACCAAAACGAGTTCGGGCAGCTGGACGTCGTGAGAGACACCGAGCTGCTGCAGCTCACCGAGAGCATCGTTGAAAGCCTTGAGCCTCCTGGCAATATCCTTAAACGACTCTTGGAAGAAGCTGCCCTCCTCTTGGGGGGCTATGGTCGGCGGTAGCATGCTTGGGATTCTGCGAAGCTCACGAAGTAGAGGTTCGGTATCCTCGGTGCGCTCGCTTGGCGTAGCTACAGGGTGTGTCAGAGGTCCATTCATGGTGGAGATGTGAGTAACTGGTGTTGGCACGCATACGTCCGGAGAGATGTGTTGCATAGAAGAGGGGGGTTGTGAAAGTGAAAAGGGACTTACGGGCATCGGAGCGCCCAAGGCGGTAGGAGAGCGGCGGGGCCATGCCGGGCGTGTCTGTGGCCGAGGCGAGTGAATGATCTGTAGATGAAGCGCGCGATGTGATTTGGTTGGTCTCCGAAGTGACTTCATTGTCAGATGGGAGTGAGTTGAGCGACTCGCGCTCTCTCTTGATGCCACGACCACGGCTACGGCCGGCAGTGCTGGTAGCGGATGGCATGACGGCAATGGGAGGCACGGCTCTGGGCTTCTGATTAACCATAATTGGGGATCTGAAGTATCACCGATGCGGCGTGTAAGTCGGAGCGGCGCAGCGCGATCAATGCGCAAATATGCGTGTAAGAGAACAACGGCCGGAAATGCCCAAAGGCGGCGGCTGATTTTCTCAGCAAATGCGCCCGGGGCGTTTTGAGGTAAGCGGCAATGAAATTGATGCAAACAACAGGCGAGGGTGATACTGATGGTGTTGTTGAAAAGAGCATGCGCCTTGCAGTGAGAGCAGGTTGAGAGCAGGTAAGAACCGCAAAGGCATACTCGGTCGCCTCTCTAGAATCTGATCAAACGTGATAGCGGTGCGGGAAGAGCCGGGAATAAGCTGCACCGATCTTGTGTGCAAGGCCTTTCCAGTGCGATAGATATATTTCTGAGCCCATGAAAAGCTCGAGACTATTTAATACAGATTTTCCTGGTGTTAAAGGGCGATTCTGTGAGTGTTTGAAATTTCTCGTGCTAACAGAAATTATTGTCGAATGGAGTTGACCACGAGAAACTGGCAGCGGCTCCAGGGGCAAACGAGGTGGCTGGGATGTGGGCCGAGGAAGAGACTGGCGTCTGGCCAAATAACCAGTCACTGCTTGGCGGGAACGGCCCGGTGCTGCTAGTGAGGCGGCGGCACACGGGTAGCACAAAGATCTGTGTATTGGCAGAATGGAAAAATCAACGACGTGGAACCTGAGATCTGTGCGAGTGCGAGTAGGAACCAGGGGAAACAACCTATAAAGTGCAACACTGCTATCATTCTCTGTTCTTCAAATTGGTCTGCCCCACCTGGCATTAATGTGCAATGAAGGGCGGAAGAGAAGGCAGAAAATAGTATTTATTTTGCTAGTAACATGCTCTATTCATGGTATCGATCCGCGACGTGTGCTGCTTTTAAAACCTTTCCAAAAACAAAACCAGAATAAAATAGACCGCAATGCATCCATCCACCAGCCCGTTAGTCTATAAGCAAACCCCATACTCTACCCCTCCAAGCGCTGTACAACCTTGTCTAACAAATCATGATTTTCTGCTCCTTCAGATTGGATGCTCGCATAACTCAAGCACCACCGTTCTACAGCTGCTTTGCCAAGCCGGTGCGGCTGACTTGCCGCGGCGTGGGCGCCGGGCTGCTGGGACGGCTGCTCGAGAGACCCTTGGCGTCAAACGGATCCATGTTGAGCCTCCTAGGGTCAACAGTTCGCGGAGTCGAGCCTGGGGTTAATGTCCTCTCAATGGCGGGCTTTTCAAAGCTGGCGATGCGCAGAGGAGCAGGCCGAGAACGGCCACGTTCGGGAGCGCTGTAAAGCCAGACAGCAGCCAGGACCAGAGATGTGCCAAGGAGGAACGTGGTGGTCACCGGAAAGTTGAATAGCCAGACACTGACAAAGAAGCTGACCACGATACTGATGCCCGTGGCAAAGTTCTTGACAATGTTATCGGCATCTCTAATGACGATGCTGGCAATCACACCTCCAGCCGCTTGCAGGACAATGGTGCACCACACAACCCAGTTGTAGCCTTCAAAGAAGCCGTGCTCCATGATGCCAGCGCCGTCCTGCCAGACAACGCCGCCAAAGAATGCAGCGAGGATCGAGTAGACACCAAGCTGCAAGTTTCGAATCCAAACGCTGTTGTGGCACGGGGACTCTTTGAGAATCTTTTCAAAATAGACACCAGCAACACCAGACACGATCGCAGCGATGAGGACTGCCGTCAGTCCGACCGAGTAGTTCATGACCGGTTCCGACTGAATCTGATCGCTGTTGATCCCTTCGTAGCTAGCTGAGCGGCGGCTGAGATGCGCAGGCGGTTCGCTGTTTTCCGTGTTGGGTTGGAAGCCGAGCTCGTGTTGGGATCGAGGAAAGAAGTGGTCGGCGACGCCGTGGAGGAAGAGAGACTCGAGGGATTCGCCGGCCGACGGAAGTGAGACGACGGAAACGCCAGCTGTGAGGATAATGAGAGAAATCCAGCGTGTGATGCCCAGATAGCGATTCAAAAGCCAGACGCTAGAGATTGCTGTGGTAAGGATCTATAAGTCTGGTTAGTCCCGGTTCGCGTGGACGCGCGAGCGAATGACGCACCTTAAGCTGGTACAGGACCTGGAAATGAACGGGATCCAGGTTGCCGACGGCAACATATTGCAGCAGATTTTGTAGCGTATAGAAGACGGCCGGCAGGGCCAGCTTCCAACCGTCTCCGGAAAAGACTCCATTATATATTTGTTCAAACAGGACGGTGGCAGGTGTGCTGGGCGCAAGCGTCTTGGAGGCTTCGTATATGGCAACGGTGAGAGAAATGGCAAACTTGATGATTTCGTGTATCAAAACGGCCGTCGAGGTAAAGTATCGATGGTCGCCAGAAGGGGGCATAATTCGAGAGTAGTGCATAATCTAGAGGCGCACGTTAGCGAATAGTTGAAGCGTACGAAGAGGTTGTCCCGACATACAAGGATCAGCGCAGAATTTTGAAACGTCAACTGTTGGCCAAGTTAGATTGACAGGTCTGCCATGTGTCCCGAAACAGCCACACATACCGTGATGAGGGAGATATGCTTAGGGATCGATCCCGGCTTGGTGGCAGCGGCACCGCTTTCTGTTAGAAACACCATAATTGCGAGGCTTTCGTGAGGAGGCGAATTCGTAGTAGTCGGGGAAATTCAATGGGCAGTGTCCAACAGCTGCTGGAAGCGATCGATGACGCGATGGCTCCAACAGACTGTGCGTCCTTGTCGCGGTGTGCGACGCTTGCGTAGCAAGCAACGGCCGTATCCCGGCTGACCCAATGGAGATGACGAGATGATTATTCCAAGGGAAGGTGGTTGCATTTGCCAATTGCGAATCGTTGTAGTGGTATCAATGTAGCAGCGCAATCTGACACTGCAAAAGGGGGAATTTCGTCGTGAGAAGCAGGCAGAAGCACTGGAAGAGAAAAGAAAAGGAGTGGAATGTCAAACGACCAAAGCGTCGGAGCTAATCTGAGCAGGGCTCAAACGGAACAACGCTAGAAAGCTAAGAAGGAGAGAAGAAGGAATTATTGAAAAATGAAAGAATGAAGAAGAACAGGTTTAACTCTTCTCTTCCCTGCTGGATTGACTCGGCACCAAGGTCTGGGACGTGCGCAAAAAGCAGAGGGCCACAGAGCTGAAGCTCTCCTGAAGGCGGAGCTGTCGCAAGGGACGGACAATGTACCTAGGTAGGACGCGCCAATCAATCGCCAATGCAGGTCACAGGTGTCGCGTGCTGCAGATTCGGTAGGTACCTACAGTTACAGTAGGTAGTGGCTAGTAGTGGCTGGTAGTGGCTGGTGAGTGATGGCTTGGCAGGGCAAAGGGGTCGGTTACGATGTAAAGGTTTTGTGAAAATGGCCAAGATATACAGTTTGAAAAAAGATTGAGAAAAGGGGGACCAACACATCGAACACGAGCCTTTTTAGTCTTCCGACACCATCATCTATTTCCAAGGTTTATTATACTTGCCCTTGTCCAGCTGCGCTAGTCACGGAGTACCTGGTCGAGTCGTCTGCGGGCACCTGTCATGGACGTGCCATGCCGCATGCATGCCAGCCAGCGCCCAATCTGCACGCCGTGCACGGCAAAGGAACTCGATCCAGAGCCAATTCTCTTTGGCCGGCCAAGCCCCAGCCCGGCCCAGAGAACCGGCCCCTCTGCAGATCGTTTCCCCCTGCCACGGCTAGCTTGGGCGCTCGGGTGCCCATCTGGCATCAACCCATTCGCCCAGTTATTTATTGTCCGTAATCCGTACAGCCGACGGCCCTACAGGCGATCGCCCAGTGTTGGTGGGCCTGCGGCGGCGTGTAAACGAAAGCCAGGCTTTGGTTGCATTGGCTGCTTCGGGATGTCCTAAGTATAGCCAATAAAAAATACAACCGAATAGTATACTTCCTGTCCCTCCAAAACTGATGTATTCAATTCATTGGCATCACTCTCCGGGATTGAATCAATATTCGTCATTCGTCATGGGCTG
This sequence comes from Beauveria varroae, assembly GCA_030780425.1. Lineage (NCBI taxonomy): Eukaryota > Fungi > Ascomycota > Sordariomycetes > Hypocreales > Cordycipitaceae > Beauveria > Beauveria varroae. Next base: position 98,037 of record JAPFUP010000529.1, on the reverse strand, counting down.
CTTATACCAACAGCCTAATAAAGATAGCTTCGCACAAACAAACGAAAAATAAAACACAGCCTTGATAGACGTGCAATGGAAGCTCAAAACATTGGGAAATAGCACAACAAGTCTCCAGGGTTCAAAGGAGCCGCGTTCTTCTAGTGCCTCTAACAATTGCCCTCGCCGTCGTCGTGCCTAGCTCCCTCTTCGTCACTTTGTCTTAGCTCGAATACCTGTTCCAGGGAAAGCACATTAATGAACGTAGTTATTATTTTCACATGTTGTCTCGTATCATGTTTCCGCGCGCCAACTCGAATTGCTTCCTGATCCGCCATTAAACCATTTTCCCATCCTAGCATCCCATTAGTACGTTTTTGGAGTCATTCGGATCGGCTACTCCCCATAATGGCTCCCAAAGTCAATTTATTAGCAGTGCCAGCGACGGTCCGTCGTCAGGCACGTTGGCGCCAGACTCACGCCGCACGTCGCACTGTGGAAGCATGAAAGACAACATGTGACTCGTGTTCAAAAATATGATATTGCTAAAAGCTATCTCAGTCTATAGAAGAATAGATGCCTGGCTCACACTTCCTCAATCTCTTGTCAATCTAGCAAATTCGTTAGTGTTCAAATCAGGCAGCAAGGCCAAACTATGTTGCACTGTTACCAGCCTCTTCCCAAGGCAAAGTTGCGTTCGTCAATCACCGTATTCCCAGATCGAAGGCCGGGTCTGGTGCTTTGTTTGCTAATGTCGCGAGCGAGGTGATCCCAAAGCTCGAGCTGCCAAAACATGGTAGTCGAACCGTCTTCGAGCCTCCCGGAAGAATCTGAAGACTCCTAGTCTAGTGCTTGACGAGATCCTTGAAAAATTCGCAATGCTGGCTTCGGAGTGTGCTCAGCTGGGTTAGCCAAGTCTGATACCGTCTTGCGCTTACGGAAACTCCAAACGCTCTTCTGCGGCAAGAGCCTGTTGGCGCTGATTGTTGGAACCGAGATGGCTCGAGTTGTCCAATGGCACAAGTCTCCGAGGCTATCTAGACGGTTGAGGAAGCTTTGCTGGTAAGAAAGCCGAAGAACAGTAATTATGTCAACGCCCTTGATCAGATGCAGCCTTTCACCGAGTTTGATTGGCAAGTACTTCAAGGTCAAATGCTCGTGTTGTTGAGTCCAGTTTCGTATCCCCTGTTGCCAATCAACTTTTAAAAGAGAAATGAAATACGCACTGCCTGCGGAGAGCGATTGGTAAAATCGTGACATTTCTGCAGCGGTATTGGCGACCAAGTTGCATGCATCTTCTGATCTCGGGCATACGAGATCGAAGATGGTTTCGTTATGCAAGGCCTGTTGCTGCTGTAAAATGTCACTCGGGAATTTTACACGATACCAGCGGCGTTTCTGAGTCTCGGGTCAATGAGTGTCTGTCCTGAAGAGTCCGATTAAGTACGTTTCCCAACTTACATCCGCGCCAACGACCTCGATCTCACAGAAACCAGCAACAAAATCGGGATTCGCTAACGAGAAATGAAAAATTTCTTCATTGGCGAGTTCAACGCACTTGTCAAAGGCGGCAGCAGCGCCAAGTTGATAATTGTCCGGCTCAGTTCCCAAGGAGCATTGCTGCATCCAGTCGCTGGATAGAACGGACCGAGGGCGGCTGACACTTGGCACTACCTCAGTAACGTATTGCAGATACTGTTCTGATACAAACGGTTTGCCAGTAGTAGTATTCTGAGAGACTGTTCCGATGTATGACCACATGTCTCGACTATGACCGCAAGATGATCCCGATGGTAAGCTGGTCTGAACCTGCCCGCAGGTGTTGACCGAACTAGCCGGGTTATCGCCGTAAGGTTTGAAGTATGGATTCACAGCCGCAAGTAGTGAAACGGTAACCCTCCAGAAATGCGAGCTATCCTGGAAAAGACGGTAAGACTGAAGCCAGAGTTCCATGTTCAGTCACCAACGGCCACGCCTGTTGGCTTTGTCGTAGGTGCGTGGATGAGGAGAATCGAGACCGACACTAAGCGCGAGGTAGTTGGAGGAAGACAGAAACCCATCAAGGATACTCTATCTAGAAAGGAACGAAGGTGAGCAGAGCTCGGGGTGTGCAAGTCTACCGAACCAAGGAGCGGAGGCGCAGGAACCAGAGGGTGAAACAAAAAGTGCAATGCGAAGAGAGAATTGAAAAATATTTGCGAGTGGCAGCCACAACAAGTTTTTCACAACACCCAGTGCTTGTTGTTGGCAGCTGCCGGCCGACACGTTGCCAGCTGCCCTGCCACTCTGTTAACGTCATCGCGTTTTGCATGTAAATATTCTCTAGACCGTTGATTATTGATAGCAATGACATAGCAATGACGAGGTACGGATGACTTGAAAGAAAGGATAATTTGATATATTTGTGGTAAATCATGTAGCTTCCTAACCAATTTGGAGCAAAATTGGTGCCTCCAAAATACAAACGCCGGCAAACGCCCGAAATCCATAACAGCGATTGCCACCCCAATGACCCCCAGAAAATTGCTTCTACTTGATCATACATGGCAATACAGCCTATTACACATATTGGCCACGAAGAGCTAATTCTCGATTTCCATGGAATCGACGTCTCCTCCAGTACTGTTACCCAAATCGAGATCCAGCAGCTTGGCATACTGGCCGGTCAGTCGCTGCAGCTCGCGGAATTTGCCTGTCATTTGATTAGCACTGCGTTCGTGAATATCAAACGTAGCGGTGTTGCTCACCGAGTATCAGAACCACCCCTTTCAAGAGTTCCTTTCGATCCCAGCCGCACAGCTCGTCCGTTTTGCTGAACCAGCCCTTTCCACCCTCCGCGTCCGCGTCACCACCCTGGAGAATACCACCTATGATAGTGTTCAACAACTCTTCGACTTTACCGTGTGCGCCCTCGGCTCCCAGTCGCTTGGCATACATGAACAGATATAATCGAAACTCGTCACGAGCTCCTAGTTGCATTGCACCCGCGATGCGGTTCTCCAGATGCGCAATGCTAACCACACTCTCCAAATCTTCCGCCTCCTTACGTTGAATCACTGTTTTGATAATGCGTTGTAGAGCATATGCTCGGCCTTTGAGCAGGAACTCGTTAGTGGTATGACGCTCCAGGAAAGGAATAATGCCAGACGAAACGTCCACCACTGGCTCTTCCGGCTCCTCCTCTTCTTGCTTTCTTCTGCTCTTCCTCCTTGTTGACCTCGTTCTCGACTTTGGTCCCACTGCTGTAGACTGTAGAGCGGAAATGGATGAGTCATTCGAGTTCCAGTATTGTGACCCAACAGCCCACCATGCCTCGCTTAGTCGTTGCCACGTGTACATATCGCGAGCGTAGTAGTAGCCATCGCCGTTGGTCAAAGTTACGACAACATGGCCCGTCGTATTGAGATGTGCCGACGTGACTCCGGGACCAAACGAGGCGCTATGTTGGTCAAATGATGATATCGCCACATCGAGGATTGGTCCAAGTGACACGGGAGGGTGTGGGGAAGATTGTGTCCTGATATCCCAAACGTGGGCCATGCCCACCGCCGTGATGCATAATAGCCAATGATCGCGGCACTCGAGAATGACGGGTTGTGATTCAAGGACCATAGGGTTCAAGAGACGACGCCCAGCAGGCGACCATATATGAATAGAGCCGTCTTCACAGGCAGCAGCCCAGAAATTTTTGTTTGCAGTCACTAGAATAACAGCACGTGGCAAGAACTCATGCCAGACGACAACGCCGCGTTTCGAAACAACAACTTGGGAAGGATCGCGGGGGTTCGCATCGTTCTTGGCTTCCAGTATGATATTCTCAGTCGTCTTGGAAGCCGACTCCTCACTGCCAAGGATTCCTTTCTGAAGAGGCCGCAGAATATGTGATCGCACTCGAGGCACAGCAAGCCTCACCGCCGCGGCAGATATCGCCGGGTTCAGGACAGCAGGTCGCAAGAACTCTGGTGTAGGGAGAACGCCATTCTCTACGTTAGCAAGCGCTGCCGGCTCAACGCCATCTGCACCATTAGTCATGATGGCAGTTGGGCCGCCAGTTGGTCGTTTGGCAATAGGCTCTTCGGATTCATCCGCCTCAGCCACCACACTCTTGCGCTTGTTGCCCAGCAGCATGGACGCGATACCCCCTTTAGGCAGCCCTTCAAAAGGCTTGCTAAGATCGAGGACTGTGAGGGGCGCATCACTTTGTGATGTTTTCGCCGTTGTTGTAGAACCGATCAGCTGCGTCTGGGGCAAAGAGGATTGGCCGGTGCCTGACGAAGAAACTAGGAGAGGAGCAACACGCTTTTTGCCGTCTTTTCCGACTGTAACTCGAGATTTGAGCTCCTTGACTCGCTCTGCGGTTTTGTCTTCCTCGGGTTTCTCCGCCGAGTCGTCATTGGCGGCGGGTTTGGGTGTAGAGTCGCCGGTTTGTGTACCATTGGTGGCTGGGGATGCCTTACTCACACCATCATGCGCATCTCCCATCAATGCGCCCATTCGCGACTGCAAAGCTTTTGATTCGCCGGCTCTGCTCTGGTCCTCGAGCATCAGGCCATCAACGTCTTCTGCAATTCCCATGCCTTTTCGCGAGACGCCATATTTCTGCAGCGCCCGGTCGTTTTCCTCCTCTCTGGCAACCCAGCCGAGTTCACCAGGTTCGAATCGAGCAATGACGATGCTACCATCCAAACTAGCTGCGAATAGGGTCTCACCATCAGGTGTCCACGCCAAGTCTGAGACGGACTTTCCAGCAAGATCTTGCAAGATGATGACAGGCCGAGAAGTGTTGGTGTTCCAGATGCTGAGTGTTTTATCCTGCCCGGCAGATGCGATTACGGTGACGAGCTGCGACGACTGGTCACTATTCGCATCCCCAGCTCCGGGTTTCGATGTATGAAACAATCGGGGAGAGAACAGACAAACTTCTGTCGGTGCTTCATGGCCGATCAGATTGATTTCGCTGTCCCATCGTGTGCGCTCGATGATTGCGACAGAGCTGACGGGGCCGTTGACGGCATTGGCAGCGGCGATGTGGTTGCCGTCGGGGGACCACGAGCAGCGACGGAAATATGTTGTAAGCGGCGAGCTCTTGAAAGGAGAGCTGATTGAAGTTTCGAGGACAAAGTTGTTGATCATGTCGTGCTGGGTCGAGTGAGGGCCTGGGGACGTGAAGCGGAAGATTTTTATAGTTCGATCGTCACTGGCGGTCGCAAAGAACTTGTTGGCAGGGTCAAAGGTAATTCCCTTGACATGCGACTGATGCGCAGGCAGCGATTTGAGCTTTTCGAAAGTGTAGCCTGACCAGACCACAACTTTGGAGTCCAGGCCAACCGACACGAGTATCGATGAGTCGTACGACCAAGCCAGGTCCTGGATGTCATTCTCGTGACCAATCAAGCGCTTATACGTCTTCCAGTTCTCGACGGGGGGCGGCTCGTCGGAGCCAAAGGTGGCGGGTGGCGGACCCTTATCGAGGTGGTAGACGCAGATGAGCTTGTCGTCGGCGCCGCTGGCCAGGTACTTGCCATTGGGGCTAAAGCGCACTGAGTGGATGGTGCCGAGGTGGTGGCTCATGTGGCAGAGCTGTCGCGGCTTGGTGTAGGACGGGTCGCGCGAGTTGTAGATGGCCTCAGTGGACCAGATGCGGACATGGCCGTCGCCGCCGGCGGTCGCGAGGCGCTTGCCATCGGGCGAGACATGACAGCTGTAGACTTCAAAGTCCTTTTGCTCGCCGCTGTGGCTCAGCCACGACGGCTTGATAAGGAGCATACTGGCAGCGGTGCCCACATGCGCTTCTGATGCTTGTCGATGGCAAAAGGACGATCTGGTGATGATTTTGGGGGGAAAGGTGGTGGTGGTGGAGGGTGTTTGAGCTTGGTCGCTTGGTCTTCTTTCTATTGGTGCTGGTTGGCGACGCGCGGGCGCGTTAGACAGCCCTTCCAGCGTGTCTGCTTTTTGGCAGCCCAGAGCTAATTACAGCCAGCCAACCGGCCAAGTTCAAGGGAGCGGAACAACCTTGATGCGTCGTGTCATGATTTGGGAGCTTGTCTTGGATGTAATGGCAACTTTATTAATCTCAATTTCTACTCAGATGAGAGGGTTCTCTACGAATTGACGTCGTCATGAACAGAGTAACAGTGGCAGTGTTCAGGAGAGGCAGCACCTTTGGAAAAATGGTTCGAACATCCGTGTTTGTTTCTGCGTTGACAGCTATTCTTAGTATTCAAAGCCTCGAGTCCATCACTTCCATTCTTCCTTCCATCAGTCCAACCCATGCATGGCCACAATGCTCCAGGCGCCGTTGCTGAAAAAAAAAACAGTCTTAAAAAAAGCAGCGCTTCCCATTTCAATCATTTCTCATGCAAAGATTTTTTTTGTTCCGAATACGATATTACTCCCATTTCAAAAATGCTTCTCAACCGACAAATGCACCCTCATTCATGCAACCACCGCCGTCGCAATGGCAGCCATGTGATGATGGTTCATCGAGTCTTCCGCCGTCGCCAGCGGCCCCAGGTCTTGATAGCTTTTAAACAGCCTATGTCTCGTCACAGCCGTCGCGTTGGCTCTGATGCACTCAACAAGCTCCTCGTCGGCCTCCTGGATGGTTTTGATCATCCCCGCCAAGCCGTTCCAGTCGACCACGTTCTTAGCGGCCGGATTCCAGGCGCTAGCGGCAGCGCACACGCAGTTCATTTCAAATTCGAGTATTCTGCGATATTGCCGTGATATTTCGCCGTGCACGGTATCTTGCTGCGACCGGAACTTGGCGTCGTCGCGCCAGCTTCCCGGCATCGAAAGGGAAGCGAGTGTCATGTAAAAGTCTATCCGACCGAGAACGTGCGAAAGCCCGGCATACATGTAATCGATTCGTAAAATAGGATCCAGCAACAGCTACTCGGACGAGGCACGGACTATCATTAGCAGGCTGCACTCTGTGACTGCACATTATGGGTTGGGGGAGCAGGTTGTTATACATACCGGTGTCATAGTGCATATGCCGGCCCACGCAACCGCTGACGACATGTACACAGGTACCACGGCGTCAATGGCCGTTTTCGCAGCATCAATTGTCGCGCGCGCCTGCGACTCGCCCTGCTCTGTCCGCGAGCCCCTCCTTTTGGCGAGGCCAGCGCTCATAATTTCCTGCAGCAGCCGCAGGCGGCCATCATCGGACAGCCCACGAAAATTCATGCTCATGCCGCCCGTCTTCATGTGGTTTGGGAGCTCCTGCGAGACGATGGACTCGTATGCCAGAACGAGTCCTGCGGTGGACGGGCCGTCGCGGAGGCCATCGTACGCTGCATTCCAGAGGCTGAGGGAGATACTGGCTTCGCGAGCCGCCGCGGCCGCAAGACTGGAGAGCGAGTTGCGCGGAGAGCTACTCGTTCTACGTCGTGAGAAGCTGTGATGGCTGTTGCAAGAGTCGTGACTACCATGTGAGGAGGATCGCGGGGAGATGAGGCTCATGCTGCCCGCACGCAGCCGACCCACGAATTTGCGGATGGGGTTATGTTCCAAGTCCGCTGCCATGGTGTGCTGTGTTTCATAGAGGAGGCGAATATGGTGATGTTCGCTTTTACGGTGCTTTCGTTGGCTGGTTTGGCGAATATGCGTTGCAGTTGCAATGAGACTGATAATCAGCCAAGCTAAGCTCGCCGGAACCGGGGCGGAAATAGCCCCAAAGCTGAACGTTAATGGTGCTGCGTCGGCAGGCAACTGGCGAAAGGGCGAGAAACAAAACAAGGCTCAGCTGGTCCAACGTATGATGAAATCAAGGAATCAACTTCAGGGTCTTTTGGTGGGCGGCGCTGATCTTTTCCTGTCAGTCACCGCGGGCAGTGATCGTCTAAGTGGGCTTGAAGGGTGGCAACCGAGGGCGGGATGAGAGCGTGTAGACACGGTGCCAGCAAAGAATTGTGACTTTTAATTGAATAGTCATGTATGTTGATAGATGCAAAAGCTTGGAGGAGCAAGATTCCTGCTGCCTGTTGGGGCGTGTGTCTGTATCTTTTTTGTCGGAGCCGTTTCTGGCCGGTGTGGCTGCATAGCTAGTTAATCAAAAAGAGAGGGTGCATCAACTGAGGCTGACCGTACTGCAGTTCGGCGACACCCTCGGCCACGTCTAGCATGAACGAAAACTAGCGGGGGGGAGTTGGTGTGCAGCTACGGTGACAAATGCCTAGTTAGTCACAGTGCTCAGCTTGTCGTATTGATTCGTCTGGCTTGGCAGGCCGCCAGCTGGGCCCATGCAGCGCCGGCCATAACTCCGTTAGTCCATGGATGACGCTTCTTTCCGCCGGCGGGACACTGCGTCATGGCTTCGGGACCGAGCTGAACCGCCAAAGTTACCATCGATTACACAGCGAGAGCCCGAAATGAGTACCCCGAGTCACGAATATGACACAATTTTCTCGGAAAGACATATCTAATAATTTGCAGAGCTTCGGTCAGTCGTCCATGTTGGCTATATGACCTCTCCGAGGCAGCGGAATAGAGATATTGTGCTCCTTGGGCGCGATTTCTGTGTTTCCCGGACTGCTGGGTTCCTCCACTGAGATACGCTATCCAGTCTTATTCCGCGGCGGGACTGGGCCTCCAAGAAAGTTTTGGGGGGGCAATCTTTGTAGTGGCGGGCTAATCTTGGCCTTACACATCCCAACGAGTAACGTTATTTGAGGTACTGGTGGTTGGTGGCCATCCGTCAAGGTTTCGTCATGCGATGGACTGTATTCTTGGTCCGGCGTCCTAGTTAGTTGGCGGCCACCGTCGCCCGACCCTCCCCGCCCTGTGCTCGTACACTTTTACGCTGGTAAGTTGCCGGGCGTCTTGGAATGTGCTTTGGTGGCAATGCGGAGATGGTCATCGGCTGCGACGAGTGCGAGACACGAGGTTGAATTTCCAGCGAGCTGATAGGCTACAGTTCAAGGAGCATTCGATCATGAGTACCAAACAGTGATGAGAGAGAAACTGGCAGATCTCGGTTTTCTCGTTCATGTGCTTCATCTACCGCGCGCTCCGGAGGGAACAGGAAAACGTCGTCCATTGCATCACTATCTCGTCTGCCAACGCGCGCTCGATGCGAGATGAGGCGGTAACTAGACATACCGATATGTCTCGGTCTTTTATGCAAGAAAGCATGCGGGTCACTTTGTCGTCGAAAAAAAATTGCTGATCGCTCGCATCTGCCCACCGACCGCCCAAACCAACAGCAAGTGCATCTTGGCGGGTAAAAAATTGCTTTTTGACTCGTAACGGGTTGCAGAGGAGGGAAAAGTTGACGCCCACACCGCCGTTGTAACCACATCCGCTCGCATCTCGCCTTGTCATGCCTATCGAACTACAGAACCCGAGAAGAGGGGCACTGGAGCCCGGTCGATTGCAGTAGCAAGGACCAAAGTACCGCTATTCTTGGCCCTTGTGCCTTGCTCGGTGCCACTCATGAATAATGAGTACACAATGATTTTAGTTGCAAGGTGCAAGCGAACAGATTGGCCAGTTCGACGGCAATCTTGCCACTCTCCATCACGGTAACAGGACGGAGCTGTATTTACCGCAGCAGACTAGCTGGCGTGGCGATTGTACTGCAACCGGATGATGGCCCAGCTAGAAATAGACAACTGATCACCAAGTTCTGCCTTTACAAAGCTAATATTGCTACATGGTGCGGCGTATGACAAAAGGCCACATCGGAACATCGCAACGCAAATTGCGCTGTTGCCATGGCAGCGGCCGCCCATAACGAGGGGCAAAATCGCAACGCACTGGACGGAGATGTGCGAGCCGCAATGATTTATTGATGAGAGGGAACTCTGCAAGTTCTTGCCTTGTTTAGTCGATGGGGCCTACGCAAGACTGACCAACGGCGATGGCCCCCAGACAAGCGCTACTGGCCGATGACAGTTTGGCAGAAGCTCTTCTTCCAGTCTGATTCGGACAAGCTGTATGAAGCTAGGAATCTGGAGCTGGGGTTCGAGCTCGACTACCCGTAGTTAGTCATTAGTTATTATTAGTTGACTGGGCGAGGCAGGCACTGCGGTCGGTGGTTGGGCGAGGCAGTCACTGCAGTGACTGGTCCCTCTCGCTGGAGCCAGACAAAACAGAGTTTGCCAACGAATAAAAAGCCAAGCTCCCCTCACTCCATGCAAAGCTCGTAGCTACACCTGCACATCCCACCTGCAAAACATTACCCCGCACCACGAAAGAACCTTCAATTCAAATCACAATGGCTAACCCCAAGGTCTTTTTCGACGTCTCTGCCAACGGAGGTAATGTCAATGCTCACACTCAATGGCAGGGCTTAGCTAACTAGTTTCTTTCGTTTTCAGAGCCCCTCGGCAAGATCGTCATGGAGCTCCGCAAGGACGTTGTTCCCAAGACGGCCGAGAACTTCCGCGCTCTCTGCACCGGCGAGAAGGGATACGGATTCAAGGGCTCTTCCTTCCACCGCGTCATCCCCGGCTTCATGTGCCAGGGCGGTGATTTCACGAACCACAACGCAAGTCTCCGATGGGCACCGCCGACAAGATTATCATACTAATGCACACAACAGGGCACCGGTGGCAAGTCCATCTACGGCGAGAAGTTCGCTGATGAGAACTTCCAGCTGAAGCACACTGGCCCCGGTATTCTCTCCATGGCTAACGCCGGCCCCAACACGTTTGTCTCTCTACTCTCACAATGTTGCATCATGACCGCTGACTTTCCGTGACTAGCAACGGCTCCCAGTTCTTCCTCTGCACTGCCACCACTGGCTGGCTGGACGGAAAGCACGTCGTGTTTGGCAAGGTCATCGATGGCCTCGACGTTGTCAAGAAGGTTGAGAAGTTTGGTAGCGACTCGGGAAAGACCTCCAAGAAGATTGTCATTGACAACTCTGGAGAGTGCTAGACGATCTCGGCCAACAGGTGACCGGGTCCTGACGGGCCGCGTGCCCTGTTACGACTTTTGTGGAGCCAAAATTAAAAAATCACATTAGCAGCATGTCCCACGAATAAATTCTGCATTCTGCCAACAATTTGCTACGACATGCCTCGCTCCTGACAGCTTTCGAATGGTTCTCGAGCTACATAGCTTGGTACCTTGTTACCCCTCATCCCATCCAAGTGAGAAGCAAGCTAAAAATTACCTCTGCTTGGCATCCGTGCCTGTTCCACTTTTCCGCGCCGTAGTCGTAACAGCACCCTCGGAGCAGAGAAAGTAAAGGCATGGAGTGTTGAAACAGTCGACTAGACGCTTATAGATGTTGCTCTTCGAGCTAGACAATCTCCCTTGACTCCGCTGTTTCCTGCTCGTAGCCGGTATCATGGCTCTGGTGATGCGAAGTACTCGAGGCACGTTTGTTGTGCCATTTGAGAATCGGCACCGTCACTATTGCGCTAGCGCCAGCCACTCCGGCCGCCACCCTACAAAAGGACAACCACAAAGGTAGGCTTGAACAAAGGACCAGACAAGGGGAAGGCCCGAACAATGAAAGGCCAGACATAAAAAGGACAAGACAAGGAAAAAGGTTCCTGTCCCTGCCCAGTTGCGCATTGCCGATCGAGCCATTAGTCGTTAGTCGCTGCTATTTTGGACCAACTCGAGATACACTACGCCATGGGTTGAAGTAATGACAATCGAGCTAGCCTGAGCATTTGTCGAGCTTTTGATCACTGCGGATTTAGTTATTCATCACTTCATCTTCATCAACACCGCAATCACACACCCAATCATAACACTCAAAGCGCCATCATCAACAACAACTTACAGTGGCCAAAGGTTAGTGGTAAGGACTAAGTAGATTGTACATCTTGTTTTTTATTGGAGGTACTATTCTGGTGGTGGTGCGTCTATCAGGTACAAAAGTTGAATGAAGTACCAACGTTGGTTTGGCAATTAAAATGCACTCATTACGCCAACCAAACAAAAGCTTTTGACAAGATGAGGGCTTCCGAGTACCCAGGCATTCTCAACAAATTCACAGTTGTAAGGAATCTGGCAGGTCAAGTGTCATTGAAGGAAATAATATTGATTTTCGAACTGGTAAGAGTAAATGGTGTTTTAAACTGCTTCGAGTCTGCTCCAAGTTGGGCATTTGGGCAGCAGCAGCGTAGAGACGAAGCCGGTGAGTTGGATGAACAAGGAAACCAAAGATAGGCGTCTACCTACCTGGTCCTTGGGTCCAGCAGGCGCAGAAGTAGAACCTTTCATGCTCCTCACCTACCCCGGACCCCTTCTTCAAGGTATCCCCCCGTTTGACGATCGACATTTGGTAGCGGCCTCGATGAGCTCGATGTGTGCCTCGCGCAGGTCCTGCAGCGCCTTTCTGGTGCCCCGAAGCTCCGTCTCCCTGCCCTTCAGCGCGTCGCCGGCGGCGGCCGCCGCTGCCAAGCCCTCCCGCAACGTGGCATTCTCGTTGCTGACCTCTTGCAGCTGCACCTGGAGGCGCCGGTTCTGGGCGTGCAGGGCGTGATTGTCCTTGATGGCGACATCGAGGTCCTCGGACACGAGCCGCGCGCACGTCTCGTGCTGGGCAACGCGGATCTGTAGCGCGCAGACGTCGGCGCGGGCCTCGTCGAGCTGCAGACGGAGCGCAGAGCTGTTCTTTCGGGCGTCTTTCAGCTCCTGTTTCAAGCCCTGCAGCATGTCCCAGACATCGTCATCGTCATCATCGTCGTTATCGGCATCGTCGTCGGCATCGTAGGGCCTGTCAGAGGGCAGGGAACCCGGAGATGCTTCTATGTTGTCCCATAATTTGACTAGAGCCTCATCGCCGCCCTTCTCGACGCCGGCAATGTGAGGGACACTCTCAATTCGTTCACTACTGCACGCATCCGCGGCGCTTCGCCAAGCTGTGCAGGTTCCGGTCTCTCTCTCGGATTCGAGGGTGCCAAATGACCAAGCCGGGGACCCCTTCACATCTGTTCGCTTCTCGTCGTTGCCGTCAGTCTCGCCAGCCCAGTAATGGGGCAAGACTCCATGATCGGCTCTTATCCCGTTCCGCGGCCGAACCGGAAACCTCTTGCCCTTCTTGCCCTTCTTTTTGGCATCGGCGCCAGCCGTGCGCGTCATACTCGCGATCCACACCGGGCCGCACGCGTCCGCAGCTCCCTGCCGCGCCGTGCCGACCTCGGCCTGGCTCTTGTCAAGCGTGATACGGTCTTTGGACACAATCTTGTACGCAGAGAAGTCCCCGCCGGAGCTTCCATCATCGGAGCTGCCATCGTATGAATCACTGTCGCTAGGGTCGCTGGGCGTGCCGCGAGATTCAAATTCGTCGCAGTCGTCCATGAAGTCGTCCGTCTCGCCGGGCGCCGCGTATGATGAGAACAAGTCGGCCACGCACAAGAGACGCGACCCAACGGCGATGATTAAGGACACTGCTATGAGCGAGCCAACTGTGAGCGTGACTTTGCTAGGCGTGGGCATCTTACAGAGACTATAATGTTAGGACTTTGGTGGTTGCCTGATGAGGTTGTTATTAATCAGTATGTCGCTGTCTGGTGAATGATTTGTCGGTTAATGATATTATCATCGACATGAACACTGAGAACAGCCGCATCTATTATATGTTCAAGTTCCGTGTACGGAGCTTCATCATCTACAAGGCTCTTTGAAGCATTAAAGAACAAGGCAATGTGAACTTGCGAGTTCAATGTACCATGAGCAGCCTCGTAAAGCTCCCCGAGTCCTCTCGTCTTTCTTGCCAGTCATTGACGCCTGTTTTTGCGAGTTACTCTTTCACAAAGCAATGCAGCCTCGACCGGCTTTGCCGTGGACGCACAAAGACAGGGGCAATGCACCGCATCTCAGCAGTTCTGCATAGTACTGGTGCTCTTTGTCCGGCCCTGTGGCTCATCCTCACCTCACTTGGGAAAGCAAATACTGCACGCATGCGGCCATTGCAGCCTCCGCCAACCGGCCGACTTGGCGCGATCCGTCATTGTCCGTCCGTATCATGTCTTTCCCATCCAATCGAGACTGCCGTTTGCCCTTTCAGCTCTCTGCCGCATGTTGTCGTAATCTGGGTCGAAGAGCGATCGATCGCTGCCGCCCGTTTTCTCGTTCTCGCGACGAGCGATCAATCAGGACGAGGGATGTCTGCTTTGGAGGGGCGGCTGATGGCACGTACGGGGGGGAGGGGGTATGCAAGGTTTCGGCGATAGGGCCGTGTCGATCCGTTTGCGCAGCCTCGTCGTTGAGCTGCAGTTGTCGTTTACTTTTAGCGGAAAATCGACCGAAACTTACGGGAGCCGCCGACATCGAATCAGCTCCGAGGAAGGGACTGGACGCCCGCGGCGCATTTGAACAAAACCCGGACGGTGATGTTGCCCGAGTGGCATGGCCCAGCGACTCTGTCACAGGCACAGAGAAGTCGGAGCCTTGTTGCGCTGCATGGTTGCATGCACTTTGCCAATGATAGATAAGCGACTGAACGAACGTACTGTAAAGACGAAGACCAATCAAAAACTGAGGTATTGGCATTATGGATGTTACTCCTTCGAGGCCGATGCCGCGCTGTTACGAGGGGAACATGCCGTCAGTTAATCATAGAGCCTTTCGTATCCTCCATACCCCTGTCCGGTCCCAGCTGACGCAAAACGAGGCTCACAATAGGCCAGGATGCACCCGTACTTGGCCGACCCCTCCTCTACCTAGTATTTACCAGTAGGTAGCGAAAAGGACCGGAAGAGGCAGGTAGCGGTTGATGATTCCTCAGCCAACTAACTGCCTACCCAGTAATTACGCTACGGTCGTGGAGATTCGCGTTGTGGGCCAATTTCTTTGACCACAAAAAATTCGTCGGCCAACGCTTCTCCGTTCTTAATAACAAGTAATACGAATTTTCTGTCTGCCTTTTGCCTTGTGAACAGCTGTCCCCTTGAAAGACTTTTCGAGACTGAGGAGACAAAGGCGCCTTCTTTTACTAATATTAGAAACCCGACATTTCTGCGGCAGGTTTGCCACACTGCACAAGCAGCACAAGACATTGGACGCTAATATTCTCGGAATAACGCGGCGCACCGCGGCAAACCCCATCCTGGTGGGAGGCTGACCCCATCTCATTGGCATTGGCGCAATATCGCGCCGTCGCAAGCTCGGCTGGGATCTTGGAGCTCGGTTTGTGTCCGTTGATAGTGAAACACCCTTTTAGCAGCAACGGCAGATGAAGTTTATCTCTCGCCGACCTGGTATTATTATCTTGGTTCAACTTACTTGGCTGGCCTGGCAGTTTGGTCTCTTGATTCCACTCTCGGTGTCCCATTCTCATTAGCTAACATTCAGTAATGCAATTTCGTTGGAATAGAATTGATCGTATTAGGGGCCAAGCCACACTGGCGCCAAGGTTTGGTTGGCTGGTTGAACCAAACCGCATGAGCCTGCCTGACTAGGCGAGGGGGCGTGAGATAGCCGGCTCAGATGAGGCGAGGGCCAACAAGCTCTGTCAAGACTGTCATCGCCCGCTGGACATGAGCTCTGTCTTGCTTGGTCATATGATCCTCCATACTAACTAGTACTCGGTGCGCGGGGGACCTCCCCAATCAAGCAGGCAAGCAGGTTCGTGAGATGAAGAGGGGACAGAGTATTCCTCTCTTGCGCTCCTCCACAGATTGGGACGGGGCTGTCAGCTGGTCGGTTGAGCCCTTGCGACTTGGTAGCATCGCGCTGGCATTACCAGTAATATGATTGCGCTCGTCGTGTTATTAGCTGAAATGGCTGCAAAAGGAAGGCGGCCCAGACGAGAGCAAAAATAATAGAGATGGAAACGCGCCGAGACTTGGTATTCAGTACGCGAGTGGAATCTTTGATAAAAGCAAATTTGCGGCAACTAGTTATTCCACCAAGGCTTGGATCTCCCTACTTTGTAATCCGTAGCTTGGTACTCCGTAGTTTGCTTTTTGTTACCGTGCACCCGTGGTTCCTTTTTTACCGCCAGTGTGATGATGCCAAGGGAGGGGTGAGGGGGGCGTGTGGTGTACGCATAAGAACCCAGATTGGCCGACTCACCCGGCTATCGGGTCTTGACTCTGAGCTTTCCATCCCTTGTCAACAAGTCAGGACAAAGCAAAATTCGGCAAAAGAACAGTCACCGCATCGATCCATCATTTCACCGACATGGCATACGAAAGTATTCGGGAAGCACCCAACGAGGCTGTGGAGAGGACTCCAGGCTAAAACCCAATGTTAAAAAAAGAATCAGTTATAATAGAAGAGTATGACAGCATGCAGCGCATATTTGAGCTGCATCGAGTTTGTCACCAGGGCATCTGCGTCGTCTGAAACGGTGGGCAGGCAACAGGCAAAGCCATTTCACATGACGAGGCGACGTAATGTGCTACTCGTATATGATAACGGTTCTTTTGTTGGCGGCCGACTTTCTGAAAGTTCGACTGACCGTCTGTTGGACCGTGACTCGCAGGACTTTTGGCGGTTAATGACATGAATAGTGTGGCTGGATTGGTTCACTAATAATAACCAATTTAGTCGCGCACAAGGCGCATCGGCTTGCTTCCTCTTCCACTCAGTCATTGGCGGGCATGCGGAGTAAGAAATTTTATGAGACGCCACATCGTCTACAAAAGAAATGAGGGCGAATAACACAGCGCGTGATTGTGATTGTGACGCATACTCAGCGATGCCACGTCTGTTGGGCATCGGTGGCCGTGCCAGTTGAGTTGTCATTACGGTATCAACGCAGCTAAAGTTGCACATTTGTCGGTGTGGAATTGGGACATGTGGTGTAGGTGTGTATTGTGATGGATGTGCTGTCGCGCGACATTTTTTTTTCTTTGCGCGACGGAACAAGAAGTGTAGGCCAGTCATCAGACTTCTTTGGCGGAGTTGATGTGGTGGTGGTGTCTTGCTGGTGATGAGGTGTGGTGAAAAAGCGCGCACTAGTCCTGAGAAAGTACACTAAACTTTATCATTGTCAAGATGTTGAATAGCATTCATTATCAGCGGATATGGAGCTCGAGTCATCTTTTGAGCGATTATAGTTTCGGATGTCGCTGGATTACTCGCAAAGCCCATCGTGGTGAGAATGCGGGTGACGCAGCGCACAGAGCCATTGACAGACCTGGCGTCAGCGCAAAGACCACGTCTGTAGGGCATATCGTTGGCGATGTGGTTACGGAGCGATCGCATCACAAGCCAGGGCTGGCTGGTTGACAGTTGACAGTTGACAGTTGACAGTTGACAGTTGTTGCCACCTCCGTCGCGTCGATCGGGGGTGTACCTATGGTGCTTTCGCGGGCTGCCAGAGTCAGGCAGGAAGCCGAGCGGCAACGGTTTCTTGACAGGACCAGTGAATCAGTTCCACACACCCGTTGGCAGTCGATAATCAGAGCACAGTTGCCTGGCACGCCTGGTGGCAGAACAAAAAAATCCCAACACGGCAAACGAGCAAAGGCAAAAATAGCCTGCCGAGAGACCCAGCGGGACAGGGATTGCGGTGTTCCGCGCGGGGGCTGGGAGTGGCTTCAGGCTCGCGATTGGCGCGGGCAATGCCATGTAACCGTCCATTGAAAAAAAAAAAAAAAATGGTGGAAGGCAGCTTGCGAGAGGGCCAAGCCTCCTCGGCGAGTGCCTCCGTTACATGCGCGGGCAGATGAGCTAAACGAAGAGCGGTGGGTGGCATGGGCCGACGCATTGATGATGGGCGTGTTTGTGGATGGGTGACCTGTGAGTCTGGGGAAATAAGCCTGTATTGATTTGTTATGAGGGGCACGGAGTACCTAGTGTGGGGAGAAAAGAGTACCTGCTACATGGCCGTGTACTCGGCACAAACAGCAAGTATCTAATGACGATTCAGGAATGCCAATCTTTGGTATTTACAGGTGCTTTGAGCAGGTGATGGTCTATGGTCATCCTACGAAGTAAATTCCCTTCCCCGGCTCAACAACTAGCATTGGTTTTGAGACTTTCTCGTTGGAAGATAACAAGTTGATAATGTTTTGAATTGGATTGACAAATAGCGCTGCAACTTTGCTGCCTGCTGGTGTCTCGCCACGGAGCCACAGGGCCTGGTCTGCTGACACGACCTTGCACAAGCCGAGATGTGCGTGCCGCAGAGCTTCAGGGCAGGGTTACAGGCGGTTCACAAGCAGCGCATTGAGGCGTGCAGGGCCGTGTAGCGGTGTATCTTCAGCGGCGTACAGGCGGCGTGTAGCGGATCACGACGGGTTACAGCGCACTCGGCCCTCTGCAGACCGCTGCATTCAGGTACCAGACGTAGACTGAATCACTGTCACCGACTGCCTGCCAATCGGCTTACCAAGGTACAGGTACCACTGCCGGCTCCCCAAGACAGCTTGTCACTGCCAGCTCATCATGTTAGTCACTCATCACGTCCATCACTCCCACCGCTGCCATTCTCCTCCAGCTCCAGCTGCCAACATGCATCCCGCGATCAAGTCACGCACCCGGCGCAAACCCTCAACAGGCAGCGATCGGGCGTCATCCAATCCCATCCGCTGTGCGTGGCTGCTGGCGGTGTACTCCGTGCCGTAAGTTAGCAACATAGGTGCGTAGCTACCTGTAGGTACCTAGGTACTTTTCCTCCACCCACCACGCTGCTCTGGTCTGCTCTTGTCCACCCTGGCCTCCGTCCTCATTGCCGTCCGGAATAACACAGGGTCCAGCGTCACGCCTGGCCCTGACCCCAGTGTGGCATCGCCCTTCGGCGATTGTCCGCGAGGCCTGAGCTGAGTTGGCTTGGACAAGGCCTCGAAGCAGAGACACAGCCATATGTAAGGGATCAAACCTTGCCCGCAAACACTACGGATGCGACCGGGATAATACAATCGCGGCTTACCAGAAATGCCGTTGTGCCAAACGCTGACAACATCAATGAAAGGTGATATTACGCTTAAATCTGCAAGTCTGACGTTCACTGTTTAGCTAACTGACAAACCACACAGCTGCTTCCCTCCAGCCCGCCAAATAAGCAAAGGGCGGGCTGGTCTCGGTCATCAAATAGGTACGGAGACGCTTACTCCCACACCCACTCCGGCGGCATCACCCACACGCCTCATCACACACACACCCCCGCGCTGGATCTCACCGTCTCTAGTCCGACTCACCTACGGGTACTCACAACCTCTGCTAGACGAGCAGGGGTGTCGGGTACGGGTCCGACGCCACCAACACAGACTCAGATCTTCGTCCGCCTTATAACATCCCAATGTCGTCCGCATTCTTGCCCCGTCTCTTGCTCATTTCTCCAAACATCATCTACGCGACGGTTGATTCTACCTTTGCCGGTTTACACGACTACACATCCCCGTCGCCATATACAAACAACAGTACACGAGACAAATATCCATCGCTTCATATAATCACCACCTTGTTTGTCGTGGCCATGTTGGCGCTGCCTCTTTCGCCGCGCCAATGCGGAAGCCTTTTCGAACTGCCACATAAGAAATGGAGACGCCGCCGAATCACCAGTGATCTTATGGAGCAGGAAGAGCGCGATAGGGCGGCACGCGAGGCCGATATGGAATCGAGGGCCCGCGCCTGCAACTACCTCACCACCTTTCTTCACAGCTCGCCTTGGACCGACCAACTTGACCAGATCACCATCGTGTGGGACTCTGTGCCCTCCATGGAAGAACTGGAATCCTATGGCGAACTGGACGAAAAGGAAGGCACTCTCAACTGTCGACGCCTCTTCAAGGCTGTTGTCGTCTGGGACGAACTTGGCCATCTGCTCTGGCGTACGCTCAAGGATGCTGCCCAACAGGAACAGCAGCCTTCACCTGCCGCTCTACCTACTGTCATCGGGCACAACTCTACTGACAGCACCGATGCTTGGTGGCACGCGCCTCACGACCGCTCATATCGCCGCGGTTCCCAAGAAACTTCACACTCCAGCCTCGCCTCGCGCAGCTCCGCTGCCACCGACCCCTTCTCACTCGCGCGCGACTACACCACCTTTACTTCGCTAAGCAGCTCGCCATGCGAAATTAGCTTCATAGCCGCTGCTGAGCAGACCCGCAGGCGCAGCGACTCTCTCTCCGCCATGATCCCTCGCGCCATCTCCCACAGCTGCGTCTCTGCTGTCAAGAAGACGTTTAGTGTCTTCTCGGAGAAGCAGACTGCGTAACTCGCAGTGTTGCAAAATCTCACATAGCACCTCACGACTGAACGATTCATCATCACTACCATCACACCTCTTTTGTTTTCTTTGAGCCATACCTCATCTATGTTTTCGCCTACATCATCTGTCGGTTGCTGGGATTTATGCGAGGCGCTCATCGGCATGGTATCATAGCGAAGCGTGTTTACTTGTTTTCAGGAAGCTTGAAGTGCTCAAGCAGTTGTTCAATTCGGTTTATACCCTGCAAGACAGGGAGACATTGGGATAGGCGTATGCACATTATTTACGACAACGCATAGTATACATAATCAAGCCCGGAATCACATGATTTCTTTTTCATTTTCCAATCTCGTCTCTCATAAGTGCCACCTTGACTACCAAACACGATCAAACGATATTTATCATAATTGGATAACACATGTGCCACGTCGTGATTCAATAGATGCTGTGTTGCTCTTACAAACGAACATGCGTTAGCAGCGACGGCGACAGCACACTGATCGGCTAATCGTCGGTCACTTCGCGTAATTGGCCCGTGCATTGGTGCTCCCGTGCGACCAATTATTGTGCTGTTGTGCTTGCTGGTGGGGCAGCACCTAATCTACTACGAGCTCCCCAGGCGCGAAATGCTCACTTCGCCTTCTACTTTAAATTCATCGTCCTTCACTTCTTCCCCAGCCTTTCGCGTCGTGATTCTCTTCTAGCAGTCAAAAAACCTTTCGTCGCAGTCGCATATACTCTCTCGGTGCACTGCTGAATTTTACCATCCCTGACCGAGCTGTATAAGTATTCCTTTTTGTTTGTTTCTAGCCGTGTTGCCAGGTGATGAACAACTTCGTTGAGTTCACCATCTAGGCACGACGACATGGCGGCCGCCGCTGTTGATGTTGGCTACCTCGCCGGTCATCTGGGAATCGATGAACCTGTTCTTACGACCTTGACAACCGAGCCGACCGTCGACCTTGTCGCGATTCTGCTGCAGGCTGTGACAAACAAGGCACATGAGTTCGATGTTCTCTACGCCGATAAGCTGCAGCTCGACATTGAGCTGGAAAATGCGGTTCGTAGCGCCGAGTCGAGGTCACAAGCATCCAAGTCCACCGCCGAACAGGCTCTGAAGGATGTGCAAGAAGCCAGAAAGAAGGTCCAAGAAGAAGGTAAGCTGAAAGACGAAAGCATCGCCCTTTGGAGCTATCAATCGCTAATCGCAGCTTTCGTTCGGCAGAGACAAAGAGACAAGCTGTCGAGAATGAGCTGCAAGTCTTGAAATCAAAGAGCTCCGACCATGACGCGGACGTCAAGGCATTGAACGACAAGATTGAAACTCTTCAGTCGTCAAACCGTGCTAATTTGGCAATCATCGAAGCCAACAATAAGCGAGATACGACGGTCACGGAAGAGTTAACGAAACAGCATCAGCGCAACGTCGAACTCTCGCGCGAAGTTACTTCGCTTCAACAATCGGAGCAAAATGCCAAGGGACAGCTTAGCAGTGCCAAGTACCGCGAAGAATCGATTCAACAGCGACTTAATTATGCGAACCAGACTATTGAATGGCTAGAGACTGAGCTCAAGACCAAGAGCGAAGAGGCACTCAAGTTTCGCAAGGAAAAGGGTACCCGCATCGCCGAGCTCCAACGCCAGAATGAAGATGCCATCGCTCAGATTGATTCTCTTACACGGACCGAAAAGCAGCTCCGGGATCGCCTTTCGACCCTGCAAACAAAGGTTGACGACACATTGGTCAGGATTCAAAAGCAAGAAGAATCCTTTGCGGCGACTGTCGATAGCTACAAGTCCGAGCTCGAGGATCAACGCCGCTTAGTCGGCATGTCTGAACAGCTTAGCCAGAAGCACCAGGATCGTGTTCGCGAGCTTGACGCCGAAAAGGAACGTCTCAAGGACAACTACGAGAATGAGTTGCGCCGCGTCCGTACCGAGCTCGAGCAAGAAAAGCAAGCTGGAGTCGACCTGGAAGAGCGCATCCGCCAACTCGAGGGCGAGCTTGACGAAGCCCAAGTTCGTCTGGAACATGCTCCTCCTCCTGGATCTGCGCCTCAGACGCCACGCGCAAATGGCGGGGCCTTTGGTCGTGCAGCATCGCCTTTCGTAACGCCAGGATCTGTCCGCAGCAAGACTGGCATCACCGCTACCCAGGCTATCGATCAGCTGTTCCAGGTCAAGGGTCAGCTCGCTAGCGAGCGACGCCGGACACAGCAACTGGCGGAGGAGCTCGATAGCATGATTGCTGCTCTAGAAGCCAAAGCCCCCGAAATTCAGGAGCTTCAGTCCGAGTCCGAGATGCTACGTAACGAAATTGCTCGCATGTCGGAGCTCTCGCAGCAAAGCTTTGAAGAGCGTGATGCTGCTAGAAAGGCTGCGAGAAAGGCAGATGCCTCGCTGAATACAGCGCAGTCGGAAAACAAGATTCTTCGCACACAACTTCGTGATCTCGGCACACAGATTCAAATGCTGGTTTTCAACGCGTATGCTCTTGAAAAGGGCGTAGATCAGCTGAGTGATGAGGAAGTTTTCCGACTGAAGCAACTCGAAAAGGGCGAAGTCACCGAGGAGGCTCTGGCCGACATGTCTGATACTCACCAGTTTATCACTCAAAAGCTCGTTGTCTTCAAGGACATTCAATCTCTGCAAGTCAAGAATGAAGACTTGCTTCGCATTACTCGCGAACTGGCTGATCAAATTGAGAGCGAAGAGGCGCTGGCTGCCAAGCATCAAGCAAAGGAGGATCACGACAGGGTTGAGAAGCTTGAACAAGAGCTCATCCACATGACAGAGGAATCCAAGTCGATAAAGACGACCTTGGAAAGCTACAAGACCGAGCGAGATATGTTCCGTCGTCTGCTTCAGCAGAGAACCTCAGGTGGAGATGAAGCATCTATGATGCGTAGCTCTCTGGACGGCCGCGCGCCTCTCGCTAGTATCGAGTCTGCAGAGCACACTGAGTCTCTCAGCGAGGCTCTTCGCAAGCTACAAGCCGAGTATGATGGCTTCCGTGAAGCTCAAGATGGTGTGCGCAAAGATCTTCGCAACCAGGTTGACGCACTTTCCGTCGAGCGCAATGCTTTGCAGTCTGAGCGAATTAAACTGCAAGGCGAAGTTCGCCTGGAGTCTGAGCGCCGCGAGATGCTTCAGAGCAACTACGCGGCCCTTCAGACCGAGAATGAGGAACTGCAAAAGCGTAGCCGCATTCTTTCCGAAACAGCAGCCAAGCAGGATATTCGCACCCAGCAGGTGGCGGAAGAACTGATTGATGCCAAGGGCCTCCTCGATAGCGTTCGCAACGAGGCCGCTAATCTAAAGGCCGAGAAGAAGCTCTGGAAGAATATCCAGGATCGCATGAGCAAGGACAACGAGATTCTCATTGAAGAGAAGAATAGACTTGGAAACTTGCTCACAACCCAGCAGTCCCTTGAGAATCAACGCAATCTTTCGGAATCGGAGTCTCGTAGGAAAGCACAAGCCAAGATTGAGCAGCAAGAGCAGGAACTAGACTCTCTGCAGCGCAAGCTTTCTCAAGCTACTGAAGAGAGCAAAAATCTCCAACAGCGAAAGGAATACGAGGCTCGTGAGGCACAAAAGCGCATCGACGAGCTGATGACAAGTCTCGGCCAAATCCGCGAAGAGCACATCAGTGTCAAGACCACAAAGGACCATCTGCAGGCTCGTGTTAACGAGCTCACGGTGGAACTGCGCAATGCGGAAGAGCGTGCCGGCCGCTTGGTGCCGCGTCCGACGCCCAGACCTGGTGTTGTTGAATCGTCAGAGTATCAGCAAGAGCTCGAAGCGCAGGTGCAAACGCTCACGAACGACATTGCGGAACTGCGTCGCGATCTTGCGCTTGCCAATACTCAGCTCGAGAACGCCAAGACTCAGGCCGAACAGTATCGCGAGCTCAGCCAGAGCAACGAAGATGCCCTCGAGGATCTGCGCTCCTCCCAAGATCAGTACAGAATCGAAATGGAATCACTGATCACGGAGAAGGATAACAAGGTCAAAGAGCTTGCACACCGCGTCGATGACATGTCCAGTGAGCTGTCGCGATCCAACACTGAGCTCTCTTCCTTGCGTGACTCTCAGAGTGAAGTCGCTCGTAAGTACGAGGATGAAAAGGCGATCCTCGAGGAAGAAATCTCGCGCCTCAAGGAGGATAGCGCCAGACACCTTGAAGCCGTACGCTTCCATCAACAGGATCTTCGCGCCCAAGCCGACATTGCGACACGCGCCCAACATGATTATGAGCAGGAACTGGTCAAGCATGCCGAGGCTGCCAAGCTTGTTCAGCAGTTACGCAATGACTACAATGAGCTCAAGAATCAATCGGCGACCTTGCGTGCCGAAGCCGATTCGGCAAAGCTCACGCTTGCGCAGAGCGAATCGTCTTGGGAGGATAGAAGGCTCCAGCTTGAGCAGGAGATGGCCGAGCTCAAGAGCAGACGCGAAGACGTGAACGCGCAGAACAAGCTTCTGCATCAGCAACTGGAGGGTCTGACTACACAGGTTAACGCTTTGCAGCAGAATCGTGGAGGAAACGGAACCGAGGACGATGCGATTGTGGCTGGTGCTACGGATGTCATGGAAGGTCTCAGAGAATTGAACAGCTATCTCCGCCGCGAGAAGGAGATTCTCGAGGTGCAATATGATCTGAAAACGCAGGAGTCGAAGCGTCTGCTCCAGCAGCTTGAGTACATGCAGAGTCAACTTGATGAAGCACGCCTGAAACTTGATCAAGAACGTTCGCAGGCTGCTCAGAGTGATCGATCCTCCATGACCCATCAGAGCCTGATGGAAAAGCTCAACGAGCTGAGCCTCTATCGCGAGAGCAGCATGGCCCTTCGCAGCGAGAATACTCATCTTAAGGGCCAAATTTCTGAACGCAACACCAAGATTCAAGAGCTGGAAGCAAAGGTCCAACCTCTTGAAGCTTCAATTGACAATCTCACGACTCAGAAATCCTTTCTTGAGGATGAGATCAAGCAGATCCAGGAAGATCGCGATAGATGGCAGAAGCGAACCGAGGGTATCTTGACCAAATACGGCCGTGTCGACCCTGCCGAGATGGAAGAGTTAAAGAAAACCATCTCTGATCTACAGACGGAGTGCAATACCCTCAAGACAAGTTCGCAGCCACTAGAGGCCAAGATCGCTGAGCTTGAGGCTGCTCTCGAGAGTGGGCGCGCCGGTTGGCAGACTACACGTTCAAAGCTTGCCGAGCAATTCAAAGATAGGTCCAAGAGGATCACTGGCGAGAAAAACGATGCTGTTCAGCGAGTCAAGACTCTCCAGGAGGAGCTCAGCGCCGCGACTGCCAATCTGGAAGCCGCAAACCAGCAAGCAGAGGACAGTAGGACTCAGCAGAGTGCGCTAGAGAAGCAACTCGAGGAGTCTCAACAACAGCTGGAGCAGTTGCGACAACAGTCGCAAGCCGATGGCAACCAGGGAGGAACTGCATCAGTCGAGACGGGTGGCGATGCTGCCGCTTCAGCAGAGGTGGTGGCGAAGCTCGAGCAGAGTCTTGCTGATGTTCAAAAGGAGCTGGAATCGGTCAGCGCTCAAAAACTCGATGCTGAGCAGCAATTGAGCGACTTCCGTTCTCAGCTGCAGGCTGCCGTTGCAGAAAGAGACGCTGCCCTCGGTAAGCTGGAAGACGCCGGGGAACCTTCCGAAGGCGCCGCGAAACCTGCCGAGACGAGCTTGTCGGATGAGGAGAGAAAGGCCCTGCAAGCTAAGATTGCAGATGCTGAGGCTAAGGCTGCCGATCATGAAGCAAAGGCAAGGGAGATCGAGGCCTCTATGCAGCAGACTATCAGGGATCGCTCCGATAGGATGAAGGATGCTCTCAACACCAAGCTCAAGGAGGCTCGCGCCAAGGTAGAGGCCGATTTCAAAAAGAAGGAGGAAGAGCTCCAACTTCGCTTTGAACAAGAGAAACGCATCTGGCAGGCTGAGAACAGCAAGCCAGCTGGTGACTCCAGTGCCGGTGCGGAGCCACCGGCGACACCCGCCAAGGCCGGGGCCTCCTCGGTACCAGCTACTCCTGGTGCCAATAGCAGCGCTTCAGAACTTTCCCAACTTGACGATGCAGGCATTCGCCAGTTCTTGTCCACCAATGGCACGGCCAAGAACATCATTGCCTCGAACATTAAAAAGCGCGTCGAAGCTGAGAGCGCGAAGCTGAGGCCTGAGTTCGAGAGCAAGGTTGCAGCTGCGCGTGAGCAAGCTCAGCTCATGGAGTCGAAGAAATCGACCTTGCGCATTAACATGGCTGACAATAAGCTCCGTATCGCGAATGCCAAGCTCGGTGTGGTCGAGACAGCGGCAAAGGAAACACCGCAGAAGCCCGTCGTTGAAGTTTGGGAGATTGCTAAGAGCACGATGCCTCCTCCGCCACCGGCTGCCAACGTCGCAACGCCAAAGGGCACCCCAGCGAAGCCTCCAGCAGCAGTGAAGCCTGGAGCGACGCCCGCAACCCCCGCAACCCCCGCGGGTAATGCGGCAGCACCTGCCACCAACCCTTTCGCGACATCTATCAACAGCAATGCAACTACCCCGGCAGCAGGTAACCCATTTGCTGTGAAGATTGAAGGGGATAAGGAGAAAGCAACTCCTGCGGCACCTCTGACGACGACTCCGGCGAAAACTCCGGCAACAGCCCCTACATCAGCCCCTGCAGCTGCTCTGGCGGCGGCTCCAGCAGCCGCTTCAGCAGCCGCAGCTGGCACAGGAGCGCCTAGTAGTATTCCACAGCCGCAGCAGAATCAGGCACCTCAACGATCCAACATTCCTATGCCCCGTGGCGGTGGCCGTGGACGTGGAGGAACCTATGTGCATCCTGGACAGCGCAATGCTAGCGGCAGTCAAGAAAGTGGCTTGCCAGCAGCATCAGGGCGAGGCGGACGTGGTGGTCACCGCGGCGGGCGTGGCAACATGAACCCAGGCGCTTCAGAATTCCAGCCGGGAACCAAGCGACCAAGAGGGGATTCTGAGGCCGGGGCCGGTGCCAAGCGCGCGAGAGGCGGCGGTCCCCATTAGAAGAGAGTGCGCCTCTCAACTGACAGGACTGGCCGTGGAAGCTATAGACGAGAAAGGACCTAGACGGGGTAATAACGGATGTAGCTGGAATTGTATTATGATGATGTTTGTTAATGGGTCAAAATTGCTTGGCTGCTTTAGGCCTGGATGGCGCATCATGTATTAGTTGCTCTCAGGAAAGAGACTCTAAATCTACACTTGAATCTTCTTTGTTCTCAAACCAAAATCAACTACATTCTTGTTGTGACTGGAGATATAATTGATCAGCTGTTGCTGATATGAGATTAGGTGATGCTTGCAGTGATGACGACACACTTGAAATTGTATAAGCAACGAACTCTGTGCTTTCTGCGGAGCCGAATATATCAAAGTCATTGTAGAGCTAGTTGGTAAGTAAAGAGATTCTATCCGTAGTCTTTGTATTGCACAGATGATCCATGTTGAAAGGTGGGTAGTACGCATGTCGGTGGATCGGCGCGAGTGGCACCGACCGCCGACAGCTCTAAAAAAAATTGTGACCCGCCACTATTGAACTTTTTCTTGCCAGACCTCAAGGCCGCCTTGGAAGAATTCATAAAAATTTCCCTGCGCACCAACTGCACACTGTACGGGACATTCACTGCAGTCATCTCAGCACGTGCTCTCCAGCACGCACACCGATGGCTCCGCCGAGCAAAAAACGCAAGCAGCAGCCGGCTGCCGGGCCCAATGCGAAGCGCAGCAAAGGCGGCAAGGCCAGCAGCGCCCCCCGCCACTGCGTCGAGGATGCCAGCTCGCTGGCCTGGCAGACCTTTGGCGAGGACTTTGGCGGCCTCGAAGTCATTGAGGGTGTCGAAGTCGTCAGGGAGGGCGACCGCGTGTCTTTTTTCGTGGCAGACACGCCGGCGGGTAAGGCGGCGGTGGCCAAGGACCAAGAGACGGACGGCGACGACGGCGAAGTGTTTGAAGGTTTTGGCGATGACGGCGATGACGACAATAACGACGACAATCAAGTGACCGGCAATACCAATGGAACGGATACTGGCAAGGAGACGAAAAAAGCCAAGGAGGCGAAAAAGAAGACAGAGAAGAAGACGAAAAAAAAGACAGCGGCGCCGAATGCGCAAGACCGCAAGCTAGAGGCACAGACAAGCAAGAAGCAAAAAGATGGCGCGCACACGAATTCTTTTGGCGTGCTGATGAACGAAAATGACGACTACGACGACAGCGGCCTGGATCTGAAGAAATGGGTTGCGCTGAACCTCTCGCCGGCGACCGTCTCGGCCATTGGCAAGCTGGGCTTTGCCAGCCCGACCGCGATCCAGGAGCAAACGATTCCGCACATAACAGGCGGCGCCGACGTCATCGGCAAGGCGCAGACGGGCTCCGGCAAGACGCTGGCCTTTGGCATCCCGATTGTCGAGCGCTGGCTCGAGCTGCACCAGGGCGACAAGGAGGAGGAGGCGGAGGAGGCCGAAGCCAAAAAGGAGCGCAAGGGCCCGACGGCGGTGATTCTGAGCCCGACGCGCGAGCTGGCCAAGCAAATTGGCGACCACATCAAGGCGCTGTGCGACGGGCTGCCGACGGCGGCGGCGCCGTACGTGTGCGTGGTGACGGGCGGGCTGAGCATCCAGAAGCAGCAGCGGCAGCTGGCCAAGGCGGACATTGTGATTGGCACGCCTGGCCGCCTGTGGGAGGTGCTCGACGGCAACATGAAGCTGCAAGACGAGTTTCGCAGGATTCAGTTTCTGGTTGTCGACGAGGCCGACAGGCTGTTCAAGGCGGGCCAATTCAAGGAGGCGGAGCTGATAATCGGGGCGCTGGACCGTCGCGATCCAGAGGCCGAGGATGACTATGGGGATGAGAATTCTGAAGAAGAGGATGAGGACTCACGCCCGCCGCCTAGGCAGACGCTCGTCTTTTCGGCCACGTTTGACAAGGGCCTGCAGACCAAGCTGGCGGGCAAGACGCGCCCGTCGGCGGGCCAAGGCACCACAGACGAGGAAAAGATGGCGTACCTGATGCAGTGCCTCAAGTTCCGCGGCCAGCCCAAGTACATTGACGCCAACCCCGTCGAGCAGATGGCGGAGGGTCTGCGCGAGGGCCTTATTGAGTGCGGCGCCATGGAAAAGGACCTGTACCTGTACTCGGTGCTGCTCCTCAACCCGGGCCGCCGCACCCTCGTCTTTGCAAACTCCATCTCGGCGGTGCGGCGCGTCGCGCCCTTTTTGCAAAACCTCAACGTGCCCGCGCAGCCGCTGCACTCGCAAATGGCGCAAAAGGCGCGCCTGCGCTCCCTCGAGCGCTTCGCCGCCACCCCCGGCGGCGTGCTCGTCGCTACTGACGTTGCCGCGCGCGGCCTCGACATTCACGCCGTCGACCTCGTCTTGCATTACCACGTGCCGCGCACCGCTGACACCTACGTGCACCGCTCCGGGCGCACCGCGCGCGGCGCCCGCGCCGGCGTCAGCGTCCTGCTCTGCGGGCCCGACGAGGTGCTCCCCACGCGGCGCCTCGCCGCCAAAGTCCACGCGAAGCGGCAGCGGCAGCGGCAGCAGCACAACCACATCATCGAGACGCTGCCGCTCGATAAGAAGATTGTCGCGCGGCTCAAGCCCCGCGCAGATCTGTCCAAGAAGCTGGCGGACGCGGTGCTGGCAAAGGAAAAAGCGCACAGCGAGGACGCGTGGCTGCGCGGCGCGGCCGACGAGCTCGGCGTCGAGTACGACGAGGACGAGTTTGAGACGAACAGCAGCGCAGGATTTCGAGGCGGTCGCGGGGGTGGCCGCAAGCGCAAGGATAAAGAGGCCGCGGCGCTGAGCAAGGCCGAGATGGGGGCGCTGCGCGCGCAGCTGCGCGAGGACTTGGCCCGTCGCATCAATTTGGGCGTGAGCGAGCGCTACGTGGCGGGCGGGCGCGTCGACATGGCCAAATTGATTAGGGAAAAGGAAAAGGCGACGGTGGGAGGACTTTTTCTGGGCGGCGACGATTCGTTTGGGCTGGGTTTCGGCACGACACTGTAGACAAAAGAAGGGAATATGTAATTCTTGTAATACTGTATATACCACATGACCGCAAGCGTCTTTTTTAGCATCTTGCCAAAGCCAAGCCCTAC
Source organism: Beauveria varroae (assembly GCA_030780425.1). Classification (NCBI taxonomy): domain Eukaryota; kingdom Fungi; phylum Ascomycota; class Sordariomycetes; order Hypocreales; family Cordycipitaceae; genus Beauveria; species Beauveria varroae. The sequence goes on along the minus strand of JAPFUP010000529.1, from coordinate 67,837 downwards.
AGTTCTTGTTCCATCTTGCTATGATGATCCGTCGTCGAGAGCAAAGACAACGAGCCCCCATCGTCGTCGTCGTCGTCGTCGTCGTCGTCGTGCAGCCTAGCCAGAGTGCGAGTGTACGCCTCCCACCGGACCGCAGAGTCCGTCTCCGTCATGTGCGACGCCACGCTGTGCTGCGAATCGTCCTGGCCGGCCGCGTCGTCAGGCAGTGCTCTCGTTGAAGCCTGGTCCGGCCGATCGTCTGCGCCGTCATCCCGATTACGGCTTTCGGAAAGCAAGCACATCTGGACAGGCGACGATGGCGCTTCTCCGAAAGTCACCGTTAGCCGCCCAGTCGTCTGCGTATCATGCGCGTCATCATCATCATCTCCCTCCTCCTGCGGCCGAGGTTCCGGATACGTCTCCTTTACCATTCTGTCGTATGCAAAGTCGTTGCCGGAGCAAAAGTCGCCAAAGTACGAGGCAATGGAGTACCCTGCCAGCCAAAATTAGTGTGGAGATTCTTCCGCAACGGTTGTTGTCTTAGTCTCTAGTCTTTTACCTTTGCGCCACCAATGCTGGGCATTTTCTGTGCAGGGCCACACGTCGTGTGGCTTAAAGGCGTCGACGAAATGGCAAAGCTCCTCGTAGGAAGAGTGACGCGCGTAGGGAAAGCGAATCACGCGCGGCAGAGCTGCTGTACTGACAGGCAGCAGCGTCGTACTGGCCGAGCTATCGGTGCGCTCGGGTGGTAATGGTATGGCACCCAGCTTTTCTATGCTCGCCGTAAGATGCTCTCCAAACTGGCTCATTGCCAGTCCGAGCGGCATGTCACGTCCTGAAGCCATCTTCTGGGCTAAAGACTCTAAAAAGCCGTCGTCGCCTTTTCCGGTGCGTTTGATTCTAGCCGCAGCAAATTAGCGGCTGCGCACTTGTTGTATGGTGCTGCGAAAAGAAGAATTGGGTAAAAAGACATACAGTTCCTGAAGGGCGCGGACATCTTGGGGCGACAAGGACCCCAGCTCAGCATCTCGCTGATAGTCGTTTCCTCTCCCGCCCACTCCAGCCTCTGCAATGTCAGTCCCGTTTGCAAGATGCGCCACAATCGGCTGTATCTTGACAACGTTTGGTTGGCTCGCGACGGAGCACAGGTTGCCCTTTTCGCAGCTGTGTAGGCGCGCGCTCTCGTCCGCTGTCAAGCAACCGGGATGCCACGCATTGCCACACATGTAGCCCGTCAGCGACGCGAAGCGGTGGTCGCCGATTTTACTTGACAAAGATGTATATTTCCTCATCTTGTACTCGTCGACGTGTATCTGCCATCATTAGCATCAATGGGCAACAAGGGGACCGAGTCACGCGAGTAGTTTACTGGAGATTTCAAGGCTTTGGAGAGTGCGAGCCAGACTTCCTCGTAGCCATATGTCCATGCCTGGAAATAAAACACAGTTTCAGGCGGATAGGATGCTACTTTTCGTAGCAGCTCTGCGATGCCCTCTTGCTTGGTCTGGAAAGGGATATTCTTCGTAAAGGATGTGTCGAGATAGATTTTGTCCAGTCTGCGAATGCCCGAAGTATACTCAATCAGAGTTGAATGCCTCGCAATCGAGTTGACGAACCATGGTTCGCTGCGTATATCTCCGGTATATAAAATTGCCGTGTCACTGCGCTCAATCACTGCCAAAACGGGACAGTTCAGCCACTCAACGTAAAACAGCCTCTCATCGATCCTACTCACAAAACATGACCGCCCCCGGACAGTGATTCGCGTCAAACAACGTCACTTGCATCTCCAAACTGGGGGCTAGCTCCAGCGTCGTGGGTGTCTCCAGCGGAATCGGCCTCTGTCGCGACGGTCAGCCCACCTCTCTCGGACAGCTGCGAACCCTAACCCCGAACGAACGAACTCACCAGCAACGTGCTCAAATGCTTGTATGTTTGCTGCCTCGCCTCCAACACTCCCTTGGCATAGTTGATACGGCACGGATACCGCTCTAGCCTCAGCAATATCTCGCGCGTAGCGGCCGAACAGTAGACGCTTTTAGGGGCCGTTAGCTTCCGCACGCGGCCAAGCCAGCCGTGGTTTGTCTTACAATGGTGAGCGCAGCGTATCCAGACCAGCGAGGTGATCGCTATGGACATGGCTGAGAAAGCATGCCAAAGGTGGTGCCTGCCCTTGGACACGACGAAAAAAATCAACTTGATGATGTTGGTAAGTGTATGCGTTGGGGTGGCGAGTGACGATGCGTGAACAGGCTTACTTCGAATTTCTGGAAACTCGGGCACTATTCCGGCAAATGTGGACATGTTCTTCGTCTCTGTGCGCCAAAACCGGCAAGAATACGGCTTATTTTCGCATTGTAGAGTCCCTATCAACGAAACCCGGCGTGTTTGCGCGTTTGCTATTCGAGATGTAGAAGCAAGATTAGACGCCACCAGAAACGAGCTGGTCCCCACTTGATACATCGACATGCACTATTAATGATGATTTGGGTATCATTGATAACAGGCAAATCAGATTCCAAGTTCATGGCTGCTCATCAACATGCACTATATTAATGAGAATTTGAGAATTATTGATAACAGGCAAATCAGATTCCAAGTTCATGGCTGCTCTATAAACAAATGCATATGTTCTTTTTACAAATCAAAATATTCTCGTCACAAATGAGTCCCGCCCGCACATGATGAACCAATTAGTCAAAGTGAATGCGCCACAGCTCACGATCACAGCCACCCTGGAAATCACTGCGAGTGTGCATCATCAGGATGTTGTCGTTAACAACCACATCGCCCTTCTCCCACGCGTGGTAGTAAGCAACGCGACGGTCATGCAAGGTCTCGTCAATGGCCTCGCAGAGCTTTGCGCTGTCAGCCTCTGACAGGCCCTCAATGGCCACATGTGTCGGCTCGAATGCCGTCTTGGTCGAAGGCCAGGGCTCGTGGTATCGCAGGCAAGGCTTGCCTGTCGCCGGGTGCGAGGTAACCAGAGGGATTCCCGTCATGGCAGTCGCGTCAAAGGAAGACGTCTGCACAGACCAGGTCTTGGTCTTGAGGTCCTCAATATCGACCCAAGGGGGCAGGCATCTGAAGAAGTTGGTAGAGGAGGAGAAGAGCGTGAAGCCCGTGTCTTTGGGAGAGGCAGAGGCGCCAATGAAGAACTGAAATTTAGGTGGCACCGACACAAGGGATTCCTCGCCCTTGTCGTTGATCTGCTTGACGGTCTTGAAGAGTCCGTCGAAGTGGAAGGGCATCCACTCGGCTGACAGGACGTTGTTCAGCCCAGCAGTGTTGGCGCCCTGATCCTTGACCTCGAGAATCAGACCAAACTTCCAGGGGAGGGGTGTGCCGAATTCATGGGCCTTTTCCAGATATAAATCGCGGTTGATTGTGTTTGCAAAGCCTCGCATGATGACGGGCGAGTTGTGCTCGGCGAGTGTGCGAACCTTTTTGGCATCAATGTCAGGCAAGGCGACCGCTTTAGGTCCCTTCTTGGGGGTAATCATCCACCCAGAAGGATAAATGGGCTTGCATTCGATGCCGCCCTTTTCTTCCGCCCAGGAGAAGAGATCAGACTTTTCACGGAAATAGCTGGGTCTATCGTTCTCGTATACCAGCTCGAGCTTTTCGTCCTTTTCCAAGTCGGAGCGCATTCCGCTAGTAACAGTTCCGTCCAGCATGTATGCGACGCTGCAGTGCCAGGGAGTTGTGAAGGTGCTAGTCGTCGGCAGAAGGCTGATGGACAGCTTGGTGGCGCCAGTGGAAGGGTGGATAGAGAGACGGACGTAGTCACCGTATCGCTTGCGAACCGCATTTGCAAAGGCCTGCAGTAATGTTAGTATCCTGGGTTTGAATTGTCCTGGCGGGAATTGCTTACCTCGCCGCGAGCCAACATTTCGCGAGCAATAGCCTCGGTACCGCGCTTGAATTTCGTCTTGGATCGGTTCTCGCCAACGGGGTATACATGCTGCAGATCGGTTTCAAGGAATCTGATGTAGCCCCGATATGTGAGGCAAACGTCTTCGTTTTGGCTGACCTCCTTCCAGTTCCAGTCTGGTCGGCTGAAACGGTTCAGCAAAGCGCGGCGGAAGTTGGTTGCGTTGGAAACATAGGTAATCTCGTCTAGCTCGTCCGGAAGATCGATGTTGACGAGATCGCGCAGACGGCAGAATGCAATGTTTGTATATTCCCGCTCAATAGCGAGTTTGCGGAGCGACTCTCCGTATGCCCAAACATCCTTGTCTGCGACTCCTAGAAGATCTGAAAGCGGAGTTAGTATTGAATTTTGCGGTGTATGAGACCCAAAGATTGTTATTCGTACCATTGTATACCAGACCGTCGGAGATGATTGTGAGTTTGGCGCCGGGGGCGTATACGCGCTGGATAGAAGCGCAAATGCCGTTGAGGTGGGCGAGTGCCAAATCCTCGGCTCTATCGGGAAGCTTTCCAAGCACTTTGGAAACGGAGTTGGGAGACTTGAAAGGAAAGGCCGGAAGGCACATGGGGATAACTTCCTTGGCCTTGACATGGCTGTAGATGAGAGCCATGAATTTGAGAGCACCTTCGTCAGCCTTTGTGGTTTCGCTGGAGCCTTTGCGGAGGCGATAGCGATCAATAATCTGGAGAACCTTGGCGGCAGTTTCCAGTGAAGCGGCATCGAGTTCTGCAGAGGAAGGCGTAGCTGAGGAGAAGACGGAGAGCTTTGCCGCCAGCGGTGATGAAGCTCCAGATCCTTGGACGGCCATCTTGGGAGGGGTTTGAGGAGGAGAGTTGGGGGCTTTGACGAATGTCGAGTCTGCGGTGCTAACTGCTGCTGCCATTGTGGGAAAGAGAGAGGTATATGATGGGAGAGGTTGGATTAAACTGCTTGATTAACAACGATACACTAGGACTCGGTATGGACTAGTTCAGGATAAGCAGTCATATATATACATGTTTGAACAAGGCTGTGAGGAAAATTTATTAACACGGATCTTATGGTACTAAACGCGCAACGTCAGCTCCAGAGTCAGCTAACGCCTTACGAAAAAGAGCAATCCTCTGTTCGAAAGAGGCAGGCGGGATGGCCGCAGGGGACAGCCCTGCGGGTATGTCTCCACGCAAGGAGGGAACTGCGCAGGCTCAAGGGCATCACCAAGTCGTGCGCTGAGCTGACGCATCTTGTTATTTAGGTCTCTTAGTGATATTACGATGGAGATTGCCGTTTCTTTGGCCGATAAAATTGATTTGTTCCCACTCGCGGAGTGGGAATGCAGAAACTGGAGCTTATTAACACAGGGCAGACTCTATGCTAGACGTTGACTAGGACTAGCTACCAGTCAGTAATGGCCACAAAAACCCGACTCGCGCTGCAGGGCCATGGCGAGAGAATTCAAATGAAATTTACTCCAGCCCGAGAATGCATTAGCAATCTAGAGCTATATTTCGAGAGTTATATTTTTTTCCCCTGACTTTGCTTCGCTTCTTTGCTGCAGCTGTCAAGTCAGTTAGATGATCGATTCGTGACCCCCATTCCCAATTATAACACTGACAGTGTTGCTAGTATGGGCGGGTTGGCCGTCTCGGGGTTTTACTTGGCTAGTCAACGGAACTAACTAGTCAAGTGTTGATTTCGGAGTAGTTGAGAGGCGGAATGATGAGTAAGTTGTCCGTGGCGGCTTTAAGCATGCCTAGCGGGCTATGTGTCAGCATCGGAATAAAGATTTTTTCCACCAACTGTGCCGCTATTATATGGCAATCTTGCCTCATGATTTCAATCTGTAATACCTGTGGCCGTTATTCTCTGTCAGTCTGCATTTTGACCTCATTCTGCATCACAAGTATTGGCCGTGGCCGTCATCCGTCAGACCGAGACCGTGGCGGCGCTCTTGACCGTATCAATAAGCCGGTGCTGAGACGTATTCGCCGGCGCGCCCGCAAAACTGGAGCCCGTTGCAACATCAGAAACGAGGCGGAGTTTTGCCTAAACAATTATCTAAATGGTCCGACCCTGTTCGATGAAGCCTTGTCATGATCACTCCAAAAAACCCTGTAGACTGGATGGCAGAAAGATCGGTGAGAACTAGTCAACTAGTCAGTCTCAAGTCTCACAAAAGTCTAGATGGTCATGGTCATGGTCTCTCCCCCCCTCCCCCCAGACAACAAGATATGACGCACCATCGGCGACGGTCATGGAAAGTGGAAAGTGGACGGGGGAGCATGTGGGCAGGTCTATGAATAATGTGGTGGCGGCGATGCGGCGCGCGATTGCGTGTAAGCTTCTTTCTTGTCCCGCAGATTACGGGGCGAAAACGTACCAGGAGCCACCAATGACTGGTCATGTTTATTTTCCGGTGCCATTGCTCTGCAGATTAAGGATCTTTTTTGACATCCCTGCATGTATCGAACGGCCGACTTGACAGGGCCAAGACGTGCCTGGGATGCGTGGGATGACCGAAGCCGTGTCTCATGAGAGCCAAGCTTTCTGTTGCATGACAAGACGGACATGAAGTGGAACGCTACCGAATAACTTGAAAATTGCTACGTGGCTAATCTGTTTACGACAACGATGCCCGAGCAGTACAAAGTTGTTTAGGAATCTTTTCCTTTGACACCAGTGCATGACTCTGCAACTCAGGAACAGTTGATATTTATACTTGCTCGCTCCAGGACTCGTTTTACCCACGACAATTACACTCAAATTTTGCTCCATTTACTTTTTTTTTTATTTCAACATGTCTGCTATTACCGAAGAAAGTGCTCCTACTGTTGTTGACGTTGCCATCTGCGGCGGTATGGTTTTACTTGAAAGCTTTATTAAGTGGTTCCCGTCTAACTTTGTGTAGGAGGACCAACTGGCCTTGCAACTGCGCTGCTGTTGAAGAGACTTGGAGTTTCTGTCTGTGTCGTCGGTATGTTGCCCAGTGACAAAGATAGGCAAAAAAAAAAAGCCGTCTGAAGACTGACTTGGGAAAAAACAAAAACCAGACGCCAAGCCTGCAAGCCTTGAGCTAGGCCGTGCAGATGCCTTGAATGCCAGAACGCAGCAGTACCTCGAGGTTGCCGATCTTCTTGGCGAGTTGCTACCACAGGGCATTGAATGCAACAGTGGGTACAATTCTTGCCCAGCGTGCGCCAACCACTATCAGACAGCTAACCACCATCATCACCACCACCAATAGCCAGCTCGACCTTTGGGGATGGCGAGTTCAAGTCTCGACAAAACGACTGGTGGGTCGGCCTCGAGCACACGCTGCACAGAAACTTCCTCATGCTCGGCCAGCCAGTCGTCGAGAGGGTGCTGGCCGAGAAGCTGGGCGACTCTGTCCACTACTCAGAGCAGGTCACGTCCATTGCCGAAGACGACAGCGGCGTCGACGTTGTGACGAGCACCGGCCGCAAGATTCGCAGCAAGTACGCCCTCGGCGCCGACGGCGCGCGTTCCATGGTTCGCGCGGCTATTGGCGCCACCTTTAGCGGTGGCAAGCCCGAGATGCTGTGGTCCGTCCTCGACACCTTTATTGATACCGACTTTCCCCGCTGCCCCGAAATCATCACCTTTCAGCTCAACGGCCAGTCCCGCGTGTCGTGGATCCCGCGCGAGCGTGGCCTGTGCCGCTTCTACGTGCTGCTCGACGGCGAGGTTTCGCTCGAGCGCGCGCAGCAGTCCATCAAGGACCACATGGCGCCTCACAAGGTTGAATTCACCAAGACGGAGTGGTACAGCACATTCGATGGTGAGTCAAGAGCGCATAACGCTGGTGTGTGAATCTGAAAAACTTGGACTAACAAGTACTATAGTCAAGGAGAGAATTGCATCCACATTCATTTCCAAGGACGGCGCTGGTCGCATTTTCCTAGGAGGTGATGCGGCGCACGTACACTCTGTCAATGGCGGCCAGGGCTTGAACACTGGCATCGCAGACTCCTTTAACCTTGCCTGGCGACTCGCCATGGTGGTTAACCAGCCCAACCTCCCCAAGGAGGCTGTCCAGAGGCTGCTACTCAGTTATGACACGGAACGTCGAAGCACCGCTCAGGGTGTCATTGATGTCGCGGCCAGACTTGTGCGCGACACTGTCCGCGAGGCCAAGACGTACGTTGGCACCATTGAGAAGAATGCCGGATACATTACCGGCATGGGTGTCTCGTACGAGGCCTACGGCTCGCCTCTTGTCGAGCAGTCGGAGCACGGCATCTGGAAGGCAGGCTTCCGCTGCCCGGACATGGTCATCAAGCCCCTCTCCGGGGGAGAGGAGAAGCGTCTGTACTCGGAAGTGAGCTACGGAAAGTACCTGCTGTTGTCCATTGGTAAGGCGCAAGCTGCCAAGGAGTCGGAGCTTCCCGTCACTCGCTACTCTATTCTTCCGGCGGGAGCAAGCCCCGATGCTACCGCTACAAACACATTTACGGGAGACTGGGTCACGGCGGACGATGTCTTTTATGTCGTGGTTCGCCCAGACATGTATATTGCGTTTGTCAGCGAAAGCCTGGATGCTTGCGAGTCGCATCTGAACAAAGTGTTCAACGCGTAAATAAGAGATGATGAGTAATGATGGCAGGACTGATATTATTAGATTACCATGTACTTTTTTAAAAAACAAAGAATAAAAGAAAAGTTTAGTTTACCTCGCATCCTTGAGAACGATTCGATTCATGTCGCCCTTGCTGCGTGTTTCAGACGAGTTCGCATTGCCCGATTCCATCTTTTCTTACCCAATCTTTTTCGGTTCGTTGCTACCGAATCGCGCAAGTATATAGCATGACCTTGTTCATGTGTCACGTCAGTTTACAATCTACTGTTGCAATTTTTATGGAGATTTCTCAGAGAAACAGAGGACCAGAAGGGACCCTGATATTTCGCTTATTACCATGACACGGAAACAGGTGGGATAGCCGTTGTTCAGACTTGCTGCACATTTCGCAACGGCTAGCCCCGCGTTATCTGGAGCCAAAAATGTTCGGGCAGAAACAAAAGAGACCACCGGGACCGAACCAGGCCACTTTTTTCCGAAAAAGCTTGGCACTAATCTTTCTAGCCAAATCTCCTCTTCCTGTTGGGCTCGTTTGTGAACGCTGCGAGTCAGTGGTTGTCGAGAAAGAATCAAAGAAAGAGCACGTAATAATAAGCCGTACCTCCCAGGTGCACGGATATGAGTGACCTTACTCAGTAATTACAGTGTTTGATAGGGCCGTAGGTATGGAAAAAAAAAAGTGGCCTGTTAGCGCGGGCCCCCCAATGCGAGCTTTTCAGGTGGATCAATAAACAACTTGCCTGGGAAAGCCCATACAACAGGTGTGTTTTATCCTCGAGCTGTCGAAAATACTCACAATCCAATAGGTGCGGTCAATAATTCGCTCGAGACTGATAAAATAAAATGAAAAACAAAGATGAAAAAAAAAAAAAAAAAATGAACAAAAAAAAAAACAAAAATGAAAAAAAAAAAAAAAATGAACCCGAATTCTTATTGGTCCCATACGCATGACCGCGGAATGTTGGTGCGCTACGCCATGATTTGACAATTTTCCTGCAGGCTCGCCAAACCCCAGACCATGGCCCTTGGGAAAAGCGATTCGCCCAGCTGGGGAACCTTGCTGACCTCGCAAAAATCCACAACATGATACATACGGATTACAGGCAGGCCGCTTGGCCGCGGCGCAAATGCGACCCGTTCTACCTCTTTCCACAGCTCGCGAATACGGGCGAGTGCAGGGCAAGCCCAGGACCACTCACGGCGGCAACCATTCCCGTCTTGCCGTTCGTCCACCGCCGCCTCCGCCGCAGACTCTTCCTCCCTCATTGCGCGGCGCCAGCTGCATGAGCTTCTGCAGCAGCCTCTCAAGGTGCCGCTCCGTTTCGGTCACGGTGCTGCGCGGCGGAGGGGGGGGGCTTCGTCCTGCAGCGTCGAGTACAGACAGGTACATGGACGTCGCGACCTGCACGGCCGAGGTGCTGATATGTAAGTTGATAGACTACGGCGAAGAAAGTTAATCGGCGGCGGCGTCGCGGCCGGAGCCCATCTATCATGGGCGCGCCGTCTGATGATGCCAGCGGTATCTTGAGGAAACTTGGGACTGTGGTGGATGTTGCACTTTTGCGGAAGCAGGGTCAACGACGCGGGCAGACGGGCCAGGAGAAAGAAGCGACTCGAGGCCCTCTGGCGGTGTAATAAAGGCTTCGGACCTCGTCCGCCATAGCTTCACCAAAAGTAGCAGCCAAGACTGCAATCGGGACCCGTTTGGAACGACAAACGGAGTAATAAATAGAGATGGAAAAGCTGGGCGGGTCCCAGTCAAGGTGGGTGAATGAGTAGCCCACGAATCCACGACGCAACAAGCAAAAGGGCCCCCCCCCCCCCCCGCTTATTTTCCAACGCCGACGTTTCGGCTATACCAGTAAACATGGCATTGACCCCCACTGCCCTGTAAACAGGTACATACGCTTGAGAACAGGGTCGCAAAGCTTGCCTATTTGGTTGCGAATCGGAAAAGCAGGTCGGTCCTTTATTATGCTCGGTGCGGCATGGCCGGATCGCGCTGCGCGTAGATCGATCGGGACTAACAAACATGCCGCGCTGATTGACATGGTACGATGGGATTAAGCTTTGTGTACAACATGAGACAACATGAGATGTGACAGTCAAACGTATGTATAAATTCAATTATATTATTATATATTACAACATTAGAAGTAGCCGCCGCATTATACATTATCAATCGCTACAAAATGACTTTTGCCACCCACCTTTTTTTTTGGTACAATCACAGCCACCACCACCCTCTTACGTGCATGTAGGGTATCATGAAAAAGCAGCAAACCAGCCACACCAACAAATCACTGCTCCAATATCGCAAAATCCCAGCCCGGACGAGCACCATACAATGCCTTCAGGTCCGCCTTGAGCCAGCAGCGGTGCTCGCTGCCGGGGTCGTCGGCGATGATGCCCCATCCACACGCTGTGCAGCCCGCAAAGTCGGCGCACCGCAAGATGCACTCCTGCACCGTCGTGGTCCACACGCTGCCCAGGTCGCGCGCCTGGTCGACCCCGCTGTAGTCGATGCCGCAGAAGCGTCTGAATGTCTTTTGGCTGTCGGGCACGGAGTACAGCGTGTTGTTGGCGGCGGGGCAGGCCTCGACGCTCGTTGTCGTCGACGCGGCGCTTGGGGAGGCGGTCGACGTGGATGCGGTAGCCGTGCTTGAAGCAAAAGATGCAAGCGAGGTTGTGCTACAATTCACGTCAGAAATTGTTACAGTGTGAATGTTTTGGTTTTTTTTTTCCTACGCATTCGTACCTCGTCGCATTGGTAGTCTCGTCGTCTGCGCTCTTGTGGCGACTGCGCCGCAATCCGAAAACAACGCCCACCGGAACTGCGACGGCGATTATGATTGCTATAGCAACCGCCCATAGTACAATCAGAAACCGGCGCCGCCGAATGCCGCAAATCGTCGCAACAGGCAGCGGCGCCGGTGGCGCCACGTGGTCGTATCGGCCGTCATAGGTGTCTTGTGGCTCGGGTTCGCCTTGCGACGAGCCCGGCGGCGTGGCCTCACTGTAAAAGGTCGAGGGCTCCGACGGCCGACCAGACAGCCGCTTCGCCATCCTGCCGGACCGGATGCTCAGCGTGCTAAAAAAGGTGCGCTGGGACGGGCCATTATGATCCGCTCCCTCATGGATCAGCGTCTTGGGGGCACGGTGTGCGCGCGACGGCATCCCTCCAGCCACGCGCGAGGCAGTCGTGCTGCTCGAGTACGGACGCGACATGTCATCTGCGTCTTGTTCATATGCTGCGAAAACAGCGCTCCCCTGCGGCGATTGCCGCTTACCTTGCAAGCGGGAGAGACAAGTCGGCGCGTGGGGGAGAGGGATGAACCGGGGTTCGAAGCTGTTGTTCCTTGCTGGGAGAGCTCCGTATTGGGAAAAAGAGTGGTCGTGTTAGATTTTTTCCCTCTTGACTAATCTGACAAAATTTGGCGCAAAATGAGCCCGCAAAAAGAAGCAATGACGACAAAACAAGCAAAGGTGTATGGGAGAGCACAATTCGTGAAAAGGAGAGTCGCGATTCGGTAATCGAGCCATCACGCCATGTGCCCTGCTAGGGATACATACCAAGCCGCCGAGCCATTCCCAAGCCAGGGGCCAGGCAGAAATCGAAGGCAGAAAGAAGCGTCGGCGAACAATCATAGCCCCTTTTTGCGAGATTTGACAGCCACCAGCCGCGCCACTTCCAATCTCTTCAGACAGAGCTAGTAAACGTCGAAAGGCTACTGGCCAGTATGCTCAGCCTTTTTACGGATCATCTGCCCAGACAAAAATGTTTTTTGTTTTTTTGTGTGGTTTGTGTGAGTGTGGGCGCTGCTGCCCGGGAGGGGGGGACCTTTGCGCGTTGACATCGGTACCATAACTGGGCCTTGGCTCATTTCCCGAGACACAATCATTGCCGAGACAAAAAAGTTGTCTTTTCCTTTGGTGCCGCAGGATAAAATCGAGGTGGATTCCGCTCCAAGATGCGTCAAAAGGACCCAATGCGAAATATGACCCCAGATGGAGAAATAGGGCCGTGTCAATGTGTAAACGACCGTTATAAGGCTATACGCCCGTTCACATATATGCTATAGCAGCTAGGTTTGCAAACGCAGATTGATTATTTACCCCAGCTCGTATTCAACGTGCCGACAACGGCCCATGGGGCTCGTTCAGCCTGACAAGGTGGGAAAAAAAAACAAAAAAACATTCACGGGCGAAGCCGAAAATCGCGAGCGATTGATAAGGCGCGGCACACACCTTTTCGGATGACGGGTCAGTGGAAAGCACCACAGCGCCAAGAACAAAAAGAGACACAGCCAAGACAACATTGGCATCAAATATACATTGCAAAAGGCTTGGCTGATGGCAAGCAAGGCGGGAACCTGGTTCGGAGGCCCGGCCTAGCTCCGTGACGCTGCGCGACAACACTGGCCTTGCACGAGTCGGCCCCCAGGAAAGCGAGATTTGGTCAACAACCCTTTTATCCCGTAGTTGATGCGCAATTGCAGTCTTCCAGCAGAGTGTATTTGAAAGCAATCCCGGCTGTTGCCTGCTTTCTTTTTGTTTTCCTAATTTGATTTTAGAAACGCGTATTCGTGACCATAGCTGAGTATAGTCGGAGAGGTGGCTGGTCTGAGAAGATGTCAACTCGTCCATGTCTGTATTCAAAATCTTTCATGATTTATATTTGCGTTTCTTGTTCATCATAGTTCCACAGCATCAACCCTTTCCTGCTCTTTCGTCTCGTTCCACTCCTTCAGCCACGCCTTGACAAACTCCACCTGCTGCTGCTGATTGTCAACGACTTGCTTTGGCGGCAAGCCCTCCTCATCCAGACCCGGCCGCGGGCCAAACTCGTCCCAGTGGTGCACGCCCCAGTCAATCAGCAAATACGGCTCCGATATTGTGGACGCGCGCTCCGGCAGGCCGTCGGCGTGCGGCGTCGCGGCGCGCCAGGGGTCCTGCTTGCCATCAATGATGGCAAGCCGGGGGTAGCTAAAGTTGAAGCTGCCGTGCTTGTTGATTATGTCCACGTCTGGGGGCGTGGTGATGTTGAAGAAGCGGCGGCAGTTGACGGTAGCGTAGTCGACGGTGGCAGCGCGCGAAATGATGGGCCGACGGTCCTTGGGAGTGTGCTCGCCGTTGACAAAGTAGCCCCATCTGTTTTGTTAATTGTTAGAGATTTTTGACTTGTTTCTTTCTGGCGCGATGCATGGAGTAAAAGTGACTCACTCGGTACACGTCTGCCACAACCAAGGACGGTACATATTGTTGGAGATGGCTGTTTCGTCGGGCGCGTGGCGATTTGAGTAGCATTCCGCGTTGGACAGGCCCTTGCAGGAAGACCTTTTGGCCTTTTTGACCATGCTGCGAATGTAGCCGGCCCAATTGAGTAGCTGCGCGGACCGCAGCTCGAGGTCGCGACCGTGGTCACCCAGCTTTGTAAAGTGCCTCGCCTTGTGCTCAAGGTGCGCGGTGCTCGCAAAGAGGCGCGCGGCCGACGTAATGGCGGCGCAGTAGAAGCTCAGCTCGTCGGCGTCGTCCTCGGTTGCCCAATTGGTCGACTGCAGGCCGCTGATGGGCCCGGTGATGAGGTGCGCAAACTCGTCGTCTTGCAGGCCGTCGAGGTGAAACATCTTCTTCAAGTCGTCAACCTCGTGCTGCTTGCCGCCGAACAAGACGGCGTCGACAATACCGGTGAGGGCCTGCTGGGCGTCCGAGCAACCGGCGGGCGCAAAGTTGCGAAAGGCCTCGTGATACTCCCAGAATTTGTCGACGGCGGCCGTGACGCCCGAGGAGGAGATGGCGCCCCAAAAGACATCTGGGTACAGTTTGCGCGCCATGGCGGCGAAGCCGCCGGCGTACGACCCGCCGTAGATGATCCAGGGCGTGTCGGGCGCATTCAGCTGCGCGTGGTCGAGCCCGGGAAAGGTAACGTGCCGGGCAAAGTAGGCCGTGTCGGCGAGGGCCTGGTCCGTGGTGAGGAAGCGCATGTTGGCGGTGGACGCGTCGGGGACGGGCCAGCTGGTGCCATAGTACCTGTGCTCGAGAATGAGGCCGAGGCCGCCCGTCGCCTTGGCCAGGATGGGGACGATGCCATGGTCGAGGTAGGCGAGGCGGCCGGCGCTGTCAAACTCGCCCGAGTGCAGGACGATGACGGGCCCGCCGGGGCGGTAGTGCGAGTCGTCGAGCCAGTAGCGCAGCGGGTAGGCGGCGTCCGAGTGCGGCGCGTACTTGGTCTCGTTGTGGAAATGGTCGACGGGAACGGAAAAGTTGTAGGCCTTGATGGCAGGGCGCACATCGGGCGGCGTCCCGTCCTGGTTGACGCTCAAGGCCTGAAGGAAGGCGGGCGCGGCGACGTGAAAAGCGGCAGCGGCGGTGCCGACCAGGCAAACGCCGGAGAGGAGCTGCAGCGAGAGTCGCATCCCGAGAGACAATTGAGCGTCTTGTAGTGAGAGACGTGTTCCCCAGGGTGGTGACAGCGGGAAAGGAAGGTGAGCAGTTAGGGAAGATGCCGCAATGTCGGCGGAGGAGCTTTCTTAATTCATTCTGGATGATTTAGTACTCGGCGAGCGCTAGGTTTGGAGAAGGTCATTTTATTAGCGTCGTGGGGGGCGGGAAGCGGGGGTTAGCGGGGCCGAAGCGCCACTGAAACGGGTAGCGTTCTGACCTCTAGGTGCCTTTATAGCGCATGCTACCGCTGTAGCATGGGCTTCAGTGACCCTAGGTACCTAGGTACAGTGGCTTTTATCTACAGCTTGGGACTCCCCACTATACATCTCTCCACTGTAGCCACGTGTAGGTGCCACTAAACAATGACTGACGGCTTTGCAGCGCCCTTTCAGTTTAGGGTCTACCAGCACATCTTGATCTTCGTCAGCCTGCTGAGATGGTATTGCCTGGTCTGGTGATGTTGGCAATCTTTTTCCCGAGTCCATGTCACCTTACAAGGTACTTTGTTTATCATTAGGACTTTGGTGCATGTTTCAAACTCGTCACATCCGCTACCAGGCACACCAGGCACACCAGGCACCAGGCTTGCAGGCCCTGCCCAATTGTCAAGGACTCGTACCCGATCTGTCTCAACAACAATCGCCGCTACGAAAATGTCCGAGACATTCTATTTACAGCGACTTGTGCACCTTTTCAACTATAAACTCTCATCTACAATCGTTTCTCACAGCTGAACCTCATTCTCAAAGCAGCTCTTGGTGCCAGTGCCTGCCCACAGGAATGCAAGTATCCCAATCACCATCATCTTGCTCACGATTTTTGTTGGCAAAAATGCCCGAAGCTTTTTCTGAAAACATTTGAGTATAATTTCAAACTATCAATATATCTCAATATATTTTTTCAATACATAGTAGTGTCCACCGCACTCCGTGATAATGGCTCTATCGAACCCACTGTATAAAGTACGCGCGCTATAGCAGCTCACCTCTCAAGTATGACGTGCGAGCTCGACTCCCCCACGTTTCAAGCTCATCATCGGCATGCTCACGTTCATTGCCAACGTCAACTCCGCAATCAAAACGATTCCTCTTTACAATAAGTGCCATCATGACGCTAATCAAACTTTCACCTCGGAACAAAACCCTCAGAGGCCACAAGCTGGTCCTCGCGGATCCTCGCGCTCTCCCCGAAGACGCTTTGGATCGCCTCTACGCCCGCTTCCCCGACCTCAAGGTGCAGCACTACGACGCCGATGCGACGGACCCTTGGGCAGATGCCACGCTGGCATTGGGAACGACTTTTGACCTGCCATCGATAGACAAGGCCAAGAAGCTGGAGCTCTTTCAGCTGACGTCGGCCGGCGCGGATGGTCTCGTTGGGAAACCAATCTTTGACGACACCAAGATATCATTCTGCACCGCAAGTGGTGTACATGGGTATAAATCTTACGCTCTCCCGGAAACAGTATTCGCCAATGCAATCAGCTAAGTTCTTCCTTTAGACCACAGATATCCGAGTGGGTGGTGAGCACATTTCTCGCCTTCCAGCATAGTTGTATGTCCCGCCGCTGTCAATCCCAACTTGAACTTTGCTGACGTTTTTCAGTACCTGAGTACCTTGAGAACCAACACAAACGCAAATGGCAACCATCAAAGATCCCCACAGACGACTCTGTCGGCCAGCGAGTGCAAGTTCTGCTCCTCTAACCCCCGCCCACCCCTCTCCCACTAACACCTTTCCTCAGAGGAATCCTCGGTTACGGCAGCGTCGGCCGGCAAGTCGCCCGCCTCTGCAAGGCCCTGGGCATGCTCGTCCACGCCTATACGCTGCACCCCCGCCGCACGCCCTCCTCGCGGCGCGACGACTCCTACGCGCCGCCGGGCCTCGGCGACCCCAGCGGCGCCCTCCCCGACCGCTGGTTCGCCGGCGGCTCCACCGCCGAGCTGCACGCGTTTCTCGGCTCCGGGCTCGATCTGCTCGTGGTGGCCCTGCCGCTGACGCCCCAGACGCGGGGACTCGTGGCACAGGCCGAATTTGAGGTGCTGCGGGAGAACAAGACCTTTGTGTCGAATATAGGCCGCGGACCGATTGTCGACACGGAGGACTTGGTGGATGCGCTGGAAAAGGGCGTGATTCGCGGCGCGGCGCTTGATGTCACGGATCCGGAGCCGCTGCCGGAGGACCATCCGCTTTGGCGGGCAAAAAATGTCATCATTACGCCGCATGTGAGCGGTGGCTCGTCAAAGTACATGGAGAGGGTATTTGAGGTGCTGTTGGCCAATTTGACAAGGTTCAGCAATGGAGAAAGATTGATGAATTTAATCAATAGAAAAGAAGGATACTAGAAGATCAAGCAGGCACAAAATCAAGAAGAATGAATAAACTTGGTCGTTATACAGCAACTTGCTTCCCATTTTTCTGCTGCAAGCCATGCAGCAACTCCCTCAACGCCCGAATCTCGGCATCGCCATACGTATCATCGAGCAGCTCCAGCACGCCCTCGGCCGTAATCTCCGGATCCCACCCATCCGCCACCACGAGCGCCTCCGGCTCCGCACCGCCCACCTCGAGAAACAGCCGCACAATCTTTACCCACCGCCGCGTGCCCTCGGCGTCCACGTCATACAGCCTGATCCACCGGCGCCGTCGCGCATCCCGCAGGTGGCGCAGCACCGCCAGCCACGGCGTCGTGTCCGTCCGCGTGAAAAAATCCTGGTAGACATGGTTGGCGCCCGGGTTGACGGGGCACGCGGTCCGCAGCAGCAGCAGGTCCTCGACGAGCGCCGGGTCGGAGAGCGGGAAAATGGTCTTTTTGCGCGAGCACAGGTACTCGGTCGCGTAGGCCAGCAGCGGCACCGCATCGTCGACCTGCAGCTTCTTCATGGCGTCGGACACGTCGCCGTCCTCCTCCTCGTCTTGTTGGCGTCGCCGCGCGGCCAGCTCCTCGACGACGTACTGTCGCAGGCCAAACTTGACGGCGAGGCCCAGAAACGGCTGCCATATCGGCGATGCCTTGCCGCGCGCCTCGAAGCTGCCGTATGCGCTGCGCGCCCAGTGGTCGTACGGGTCGCCTCGTTTCCGCAGCCAGTAGCGGCCGACGACGTGGTCAAGCGCGTTCACGAAGCTGCGCTGTAGGCGGTCTGGGTCGGAGTGGACGCGCCGCGCATGCGTCAGTGCGAGCGTCATGTCTGGCCACCAGTCGTCGAGCACGCGGTGGCGCTCGAAGCGCCCGAGGGGCCGCCGCATCTGCAGCACGTAGGAGCGCAGAAGTCGCAGGTCCGGGTCGAAGCCGGCGGGCCGCCGCTGCATAAGCCGGTCGTGCACGCCGGGCCAGGAGACGAGCCAATCGCGTACGGTGCGGTGGCTGTAGACGATGCGGCTGCGTGCTCTGTCGCGCGCGGTGTACTCGATGCTCGAGGAGCCGCGACGGGAGATGCCAAAGTTGCCGGTGCGTTTGCGAATGTGAAGATTGAGCATACCAGAGAAGCGCTGCTTGATAACGGCAATGGTTGCTTCGCTGCGCTGAGCAATGTAGTCGTCTGTAGCTTCCTTGACAGCCACTCGACCGATAATCAACTGATCGTCCTGCTTGTCGAGAGCGAATGCAAGCTCCCAGACTGTCAAGCTATTGGCGTCGTCATTGCGCACAAAGTCGGCAACCTCCTCCCGAGCCCGCATTAGGCTGTACAGGGCCGCAGACTGCTCAAGCTCTTTTGCCGTCTGGTCCTGAAAGAGCAGCTTCGTAAACATCTCGTCCAAATCTGCCGGCAGCGCCGCAAGAATGTCTCTCAGACCCTGCATCCCCTTTTCCTTGGCAAACCTCTCCAGCACCCTTTCGACGGCCAGCCGAACCCACAGGAACACGCCGTCTGCGCGATCAATGAGCGCGTCCACAAATTGAGAGCCCTTGTCCGCAGCATGCTGCAGAATGTATTTTACATCACCGCTCCGTGCCAACGTCTCGGAAACGTACTGCCGCATATCTCCGTATGTTAGCTCCTGCAGCTTGAGATTCGGCACCGCAAACTCGAATGCATCTCGAAACACGGCCCACGGCCGGGACGACAGGCACATTTTGACATTATCCGATCTTTTCCCCGTAGCCAAGCTCCTTAACAGTTGAATCATCATGGCGTGATCGCCCTCAAACTCATCCATGCCGTCGACAAACAGGCAAATTCTCATCTTTTCCCTCGCCGCCGACGCCTCGATAAACGCCAAAAACGCCGACAGCAGCTCCTCGGCCGTCCACTCCAGCCGGACTCGAATGCGCTCCCTCGTCGGCATGGTCCGCAGCTTTGCCCACAGGGCCGGCATCGACGCCGCAATGTAGTTTGGGTGCGCGGAGAAGAGCTGGTGCAGCAGCGAGCGCAGCAGCCCGGACTGGGAGCGCAGCTCGCGCGGGCCGCTGGTCCAGAAGAAGAAGCCGGCGACGAGGAGCGGACGGTCGTCGCCGCTCCAGGCCTCCAGGCAGCGAGTGGTCGCGGCGTGCTGGAACAGGTACCGCATAAACGTCGACTTGCCGGATCCGGGCTTGCCCGTGATCCAGTATATCGAGCCCGACTCGGCTGTGGAGAGCCAGTTTTTTAGACTGTGCTTCGTGGCCAGGTCATTGCCGTCTCGGACGCTTGGTTCGTCGGAAAAGACCCAGTCAAACGTCGTGGCGTGTGCCTCTGCGACCTCCTCTTCACGGTCGTGCATGGTCTTGTACGCGAGCCCCTCGAGGATAAAGTCGTTGAGAATATCCGGCGACACGAGCCGCGGGTGCTGTCCATGCTGATGTGGCTCTCTTGGGAGCCCCTCGAGCCCAGACTGCGGCTCTTGTGCTTTGGACTTCGTGTCCGGAGCGTGCTCGCCGTTAAAGTACTCGTCGCTCGACGGAGCATCAGGCGAGAGGCGGATTGAGAGCTGCTGTTCAAGTTTCCGAAGCTGCTCCACGGTACTATAAGCATCGTGTTAGCCCAGAAGCGCTCAGTCGAACCCACATAGTCCCGAAGATTATGGCGTTGATGCGAAACAAACTCACAAAACCGACTGTTCAAAGTCACGCGCTCGCTGAACCAAGTCGTCCAGTCGCAGCCCAAGTACAGCCAGGTCAACAAGACTCCACGTCCATGCCTTTTCCGCAGCCTTCCCCAGTCGATCAAGGCGCAGCACGACATCCCGACCAATCTTGACACATGTGCGCAGCAAATCGACAGACACGCCTGCACCGTGGGTCTCGTCAACGGCCGCCACGACGGCCAAGGCCTCGCGAAGACGACCACCCTGTTGGGTAATAGACCAGCAAGGCGCAAGTTTGTTCTTCTCCGAATCGTCATTGTCGACGTCGTCGTGATTGTCAAGACTGTGCTGCTGCTCTGACCAGGCAGCCGCAAAGACGGCCGTCGCCGCTTCGAGGAACGCGAGCACGGCAGCAGCGTCGCTGCGGGGGAGGATGGGTGTGGCAGCGTCCATTTTATAGCATGTAATGGAGCGCTTTTCTGGTGTGTATATTCTCAAAGTCTATTTTTTACGGGCTATCTAGCATGAGCATGTGGTATCTCGTCAGGGAAGAAAGATCCCCGCAAAGGCTGAGTTGGCGGTAAAAGGTGCGGTCTGGACAACGGAGTGTGCAAAACAGAATGTGATTTGGTGTAACAATGGAAAGAAGAGAATGCACGGGATGTAAGCAGGTTGCCGAGATCTAATTTGAAAGCGGTGTATTCACGTATGCAATTAGCGGGAGTTAAATAAGGCTCTCGTCAAGCCACTGAAGCGGCTTTTGGGGTGAAGTCTTGCAGTTCTTCCAGAGTGTCTGAATCAAATATTCTTGTTTATTGCGATCTCATACCTGACATATTAGTAGTGACTCTGTTCAACTACGGGATTCCTTGCTTCTGCATCTGCACGGACATCTGGGGACTACTGCGTACAGTGCTCAATATGGACTATAGCATGGGCCGAGGCCTGAGCCTCGTTAAAACCAGACCGGCCCGCGCCGTACCTGTGCGCAGCGGCGTGTATGAGGCGCAATTAGACCAGTTGCTGTTGACAAGGGTTATTTATAGAATGGACACGGGAAGAAGGGTCAAGATTTAAGCTCTGGATTCTATATCTTTATACGAAGAAACAGATGTACACGGTGCGACAAACCGCGGAATGAGAATGCAGATTACAAACTGCGGATCGCATATATAAGTAAAGTCAAATATAAAAAGGCCTTGTGCCGTGGACAAGACCGTATATCCGGAAAACATATTTCGCTCAGGTGAAGAGGTGTCATTATCGTATTGTTGCCGTTTGTTGTTTGCATACCATCCCAAATGGCACGGTAAATAAGAGTCAAGGGACAAAAAAGCACAGAAACATCATACACGCATGGTTTACGCAACAACGAGCTGGCTGCGGCTTGCATCCTTGTTCTTTCTCCTGAACAAGCTCTTGAAGAGATCGCTCTCCTGACGCTGCGCCTTGGGGCGGACGGGCAAGTCGACGTCGTCGCGGCTACGATGGCGACTGCTGCGGCCGTCGTCGGTGCGCGACCTGTGCTTGCTGCTCGTCGTGGACTCTTCGCGGGTCGAGCCCCTGTTGCTCTTGCGGTCTTCTTCGTCGTCCCGCCTACTCGAGTGGTGGGACTTGTGCGACTTGTGCGACCGGTGCGTCCCGCTCGTCTTGCTCGTCTTACTCGTCTTGCTGCTTTTGCTGGTGCGGTGGGTGCGGCTGCTGTGATGCGAGCGGGTGTCGTCAAGGTCGCCCTGGTCTTCGTAGCGGTCGCGCGGATCGGCACGGGTGGCCCGATCGGCCTCGGGGGTAATAAGCTCCATGTCGGCGCTCTCGCCGTCGCCAAAGGGCTCGATGCCTCGGCGCCAGGACTCAATGGTGCTGAGCTCGTCGTCAAGGACAAGAGCCTCATCATAGCCATCGTAGCCGTCATAAGCATCATAGTCGCCAGCATATGTTTGCGCGCGCTGCAGTATTGGCCTTTCCATGGGCTCGGGCTCCTCAATGGCGGGAAGCGGCTGGTAGGCGAGGGCAGCTTGTTGCATGGCGCGTTCTTGTTGCACCCTCTTGACAATCTTCCAACCGCCAAACATAACTACGGTAACGCCGACAGCCAGACCAGAGGCGATGAGAAACTGGGGAGAGGCCAAGAGAGCAAAGACGGCGGGCGAGCCACCTTTGAGGAGACCGAGGACTGCTGGTGACATTTTGGCGGCAGCAGTAGATAACTCACTTAAAGTTAGAGCGACAGCGGCAGCGGCATCGGGTTTTTCTTGGAGATGTTTAATCATTGCCTGAGCAGAGTGGTGGACGCAGTTTGCTTCGTCTAGTAAGCTCTCGACCTTGCGTACCAGCGCTGTAGCCTCTCCAGAGTCCTCGGCAAGATCGGTCCGTTCGGCGAGATCAGGGGGAATGTTTCCGTAGGCTAGATTCATATCAATCTTTTTCTTCTTGGGCTGCGGCACGAGAGCCCCAGACTGGGGGACCTGAGGGACCAGAGCTCCGGACTGCGAGCCGAGAGCTTCGTGTTGTGGCACGAGGGCTCCGAGCTGAGACTCCGATCTCGTTCTTTGGACTATGGAAGGCTGCCTTGGTTGGGCGGGTTGATAGACGCTGCGCTCAACTATCGTGAGGTCCATATTGGACTGGCCCATGGGAACCGTCTCGGCATAGGGACTGCGATACCTTGACATGGTGGTCGGGGGTCTGGAGGGCCGGGTGCTGGCGGCCTGGCTGTGCGTTTTCAGGTTATTCTCTGTCAAGGCAACCGAGTACTCGGAGGGCGCTCGAGTACTTCGTGGTCTGTGGGTGCCATGATGGGAAGTCCTCGTGCGGTGACTGCGGCGCGAGGTTGCAACACTGGCAGCATCGTAGGAGCTGCGTCTCTGTTGGTCATGTAATGTGTATTGGTCCTCTTGGGCATAATAGACTGTTGGCGCACGCTCAGCATCCTCGACATAGTAGGCGGTCTGAGCGCGACTCAGAGTGCGAGGACGATATTGGACCTCATCGTATTGGACAGAAGGCGCTTGTTGGACAGAAGGTGCGTACGGAACACTTCTGGCAACACTTGCGGTCCCGTCGAAGGTGTTTGCGCGTTGGAGTGCACGCTCAGCCCTGACATCGTCCTTCTTTTCGCTATAGGCAGCCTTTGCTTCTTTGAATATTGAAAACAGCTGCTTTCCCTAGAGAGAAGAGATACGAAGAATTCGCAGGTTAGCTACTAATACGGCATGTCGATGGCGGAAATGAGGCCGGTAGTTGTGGCGGCGATAAGGAAAAGGCATCGGTGCGGGGGCTTAGAGGTGAGGCGAGATAGCGCTTACAGTGCTGATAATCTTGCCCGAGTTGTTGACAATAGTGACGGTCTGTTCCATGGCGGGCGAGCCCAATGTCGAGTTGGAAGAATGTGTACTCGCGGGCGGTGTTTTTAGCTTGCCGAGGAGACAAGAAAACGAAGCGAGGGAAAAGGGAAAAGCTTCTGTCGGAGTCTGTGACAGGAGGCCGTCGTACGTTCCAATACCGAGTGAAGCTGCGAGGGGCACCTGGTCGCCCGTTCGCCGGTCTGGATTAGTGCCGAAATCGCGCCACGAGGCTGAATCTTGCAGGGTGCACGAGACTGCTAGAAACAGTCGACGCCGCTGAAAGATGGTCGCAGGTGCGCTGAAAAAAAGACCAAGCCAGCTGAACCTGTACAGGTAGAAGACATTCAGTATTCAGCTAGATCAGGCGGGAAATGGCGGAATATGGATATACCCTTGCTTCTATCGAACCAGTAACAAGTGATTGCCCACTCCTCTGCTCTAACCAAATCGTACCTATTTTAGCAAAAGATTTGTTAGCCAAGTGTCGGTGAATAAGACGATGCCGGGTTGTCGAGGACAGAGGCTGGCTACTCCTTACCTGGATAGGTAGATAGGCGATACTTGTAATAGTACCAATTAGCACGTACTGTGCGAGGTATCCACAAACAGTCCTGTGGGAGCCAAGAACTGTCCACTGTAACTCCACCAAATTACCCACTGTACCCGGCGGGAGGGGGCTGGATCTAAGGCGGTATCGACAGACCGCTAGACAAACGAGGAAAAATGAAGGAAATGTAGAAAATGTCGGAAAAGAAGAAATGGAAAACGAAAAATCAAAGTAATGACTACCGTCGCTCTTAAATAATGACACCAAGGTACTTGTCAGGTTGTACATATTCGTATGACGAAAATCCTGCACAGAGCCGCCAAGCACGGCACCAATCGTGGCCAAACAAAGCACCAGGCAAGCACTTTAATGCTCAGCCAACCGCTGCCCAACCGATGCGGCCTCTGAAGCGAGGAAAATATGAAAGAAGTCTTGGAAAAAAGTGACAGAGCAAGTCGGAAGTAGCAAACTTCGCCTCACCAGCAAACCGACTCTGCCTTTGGCGCTGTCCCGATTGGCCCGGGGCCCACCCCATCACCACCACGGATGAGCCCTTTGGGCTCTGCGTTGTCAACTTGTCAGGCGTCGTTGCATGATAAAAAGACTTGTTCGCCACCAGCCAAGTTTAGCTCTTTTCCGCGCCCATGATGAGAACTTCTCTTCCTTGATCCTCCTTTTGACCACTAGTTGCGGGAAAGACCCTTGTACAACCGACCCAACCCCCTCCCCGGCCCCTTTTCCCCTTCCCATCAGTAAATATTGCGCGCTATTGCGTAGCCCCAGATGGCTTGGCCAAGTGGCCATGTCCAGAACCTATCACTTGGGATGACAAGGACCCATGCGGCCGCATGCGGGCCGCTCCTCTGGGGAGGAGACTGCGACATCTCATGGGCAGAGCCCCTTCGAGGCTTTTTGCATGCAAAGATGACGAATCCGAGGGCTTGGATATCTGCCGTCCGTCCACGCGCCTACTGCTCCTTGAGCCTCAAGGTCTTCTCAACTGGGCATCTGTTGGGCTCGAGCGAGGAGGCGGGGGGGGGGGGCAAGGGCAAGTGACAAGACGAACAATCCCTGGTCGAGAACTGCACGGTGTTGCACAGTGTTGCATGGGGTTTCGATTGGTCACGGCAAATAGAGCTCTTGGAGCAGCTCATTGGGGGAAACCCGCTGGCCTGTGCCCAGGAATAGCCAAGCTAATCGTCTCTCGCGTTGGCTGCCTGTTTTCAGGCTACCATGTTGCATGTGCATGATACAGGACAAGGTGTTGAGCGTGACCATTAGTTGTTAGTCACTGCTCATTCTAAAGATAGTTGAGATTTGAGACGAGGACAGCGTCACACCAGATTACTTTAGGCAGCATCTCGACTCTACTTGCAGCCAAAACTAGGCAACGAGATGTTGAATATAATCTTTCGTATTTGCTTGTGGCTATGGATGGTAGTAAGAAATCTAGAACAGTATCAATGGCCAACGTCTATGGTGAGCGTCGAGCAGCCAGACTGTCCGCCAGGACGATGCAAGAAGAATGCCGCCCCAAAATGGAACAAATGAAAAGAAGAACCAGCAACAGCAAAACGCCGAAACTAAACTAATATTGAATACAGAAAATGTACCAAAAACCATGCTTGAATGAATCTTCTCCTTCTCCTCTCTCGACGTCCTGCACACGTTCACGTCGTGTAATAACACAACTTCATTCCAATCTACTGCTCGCTCGTCTCTCTCTGGCCGACGACGCTGCCGCTGCCGCCGCCGACGCCAAAGTCGAGCTTCCCATTTACCGCCAGCGGCTTTTGCTTGTTGTTTTTGTTGGGCGTCAGCGCCCTGTCCTCCTCTGCGCGGCGCACCACCACCTCCTGGCGGCTGACGTGCAGCTGATCCTGCGGCAGGCCCATGGACTCGAGGAAGCGCAGCGTCTCGCTCCACTCGCGCGTCTGGCGGTCCGCGCTCCAGCCGAGCTCCTGCGCCATTATGTCAATCACCTGGGGCAACGCGAGCAGCGCGCTTTCGACGTCGAGAAAGGCGAGGCGCGTGCGTCGCGCAATCAGGTCGGCAGCCGTGCAGGCAGCCTCGGCGCGCACGCCGTACCGCACCTCGGCGTCGGTAAAGGGGTGCGCGGGCAGCAGGCGAGTAGGCGGTGAAGACGGCGTCGTCGCAAGGAGGGCCCAGGCGCGGTCGCCGTAGTTGGTGGCCAGGTGGTGCGCAATGTCGGCGTCGAGGGCTTGGCTCTCGGCGAGCTCGGCCGGTAGTCGCGTCGAGTAGCCGTGGGAGCCGGCGAGGACGACCTTGCGGGTCACGCAGGCGCCGGTGCTCTGGACGGCGGGGAATCCGGCGCCGGAAATGTCGGCGGGAGTGACGTCGGCGCGGGGCGTCAGGTGAAACGTCTTGATGGCCTCGTCGACGGCATCCTCGGCCATTTGGCGGTAGGTGGTCCACTTGCCGCCGGCGCAGGTCAGCAGGTTCGAGGGCGACACGGTGACGAGGTGGCTGCGCACGAGGGACTCGGTGTTCTTGGCGTTGGGGTCCTTGACGAGCGGGCGGATGCCGGACCAGGTGGCGAGCACGTCGGCGCGTGTGAGCGTCGACTCGGGCTTGAGGAGCTTGCTGACCTCGCCGAGGATGAAATCGACGTCCTCGTCGCGGGCGACGGGCTGGCGCTCAATCTCGCAGGCGTTATCCGTGGTGCCGGCCAGCGTGTAGTTTTGCCACGGCAGCACAAAGACGACGCGGCCGTCCGACGTGGCCGCGTCCAGCATGCCCATGCCGCTGGGGCACAAGTTGCCGGGCAGCATGATGTGCGCGCCCGACGCGGGCGCAATCATGGCCTTGCGCGAGGGGTCGTCCATGCGCTCCACCGCGTCAGCAAAGGGTCCTGTAGCGTTGATGACGCCCTTGGCGCGGACGGCAAACTCTTTGCCGTCGAGGCCCGCCTCGGGGTCGACCTGCGCCATGACGTCGCGGACCGTGGCACCGCGGATCTTGCCGTCGGCGTCCTTTTGCAAGCCCGTGACCTCGACGTGGTTGAGCACGGTCGCGCCGTGGAGCGACGCCGTCATGGCGAGGGCAACATTCATGCGCGAGTCGTTGTGCTGGCCGTCGTAGTAGACGAGCGCGCCGACCAGCTTGTCCGGGTTGAGCATCGGTAGCTTGGCGAGCGCCTTTGCGCGGCTCATGTAGTAGGAGCTCTCGAGGCCCTGGTCGCCCGCGAGCATGTCGTACGTCTTGGTGCCGATCCACATGTACGGCGCCTGCCACCAGTGCTCGAGCGGCAGCAGAATGGGCAGCGAGTGCGACAGGTGGGGGGCAATGTCGAGAAAGGTGCGTCGCTCGCGCAGAGCCTCCATGACGAGCTGCAGCTGTGCGTAGTCGAGGTTCCAGACGGCCTTTTCCAGGTACCGCACGCCGCCGTGCACGAGCTTGGTGCTCTTGGAGCTGGTGCCCGCCGAGAAGTCGTCGCGTTCGACCAGCGCCACCTTGAGGCCGCGCGTAACGGCGTCGAGCGCGATACCGGTGCCCGTCGCCCCGCCGCCAATGATTAACAGGTCGTACTCGTCTGTGCTGTCGGGTTGGCCGTGGCGGCGGAGCTCGGCGAGGTTCTCGGCGCGGCTCTGCATCTTGGGAAAGGTGGGCGGTACAATGCGCCCGTTGGCGTCGCGCTGCAGCGAGACGAGAGGCGTGTCGAACGAGTGCTTATTTTGTCGGCGGGAGGCGTAAACAATGCCGCCGGCGGTGGCGACGGCCGCAAAGCCTATCAGCGGCTTGCGAAATCTCGTGAAAGCTCGCGACATTGTGTGAGAAGTGTCGGTTGTATAATGGCGTAAGCTGTCGATGAGCCTGTGAGGGGCGTGAGGCAAGCTCAGTTGAATCCAAGGAAAGCCTGTCGCAGCCTTTGATTTATTCTCGAAGATTGTTGTCGATATATGAGAGAAGGAGGAAAAAGCAAACAATCCGGGTATTGGAAATTTTATGTAGTCACAAGCTTCGGCAGACGCGGTCCGGTAACCGGCTGTTTTTAGATGCTGCTAGTGATATGGATCTGCCAAGGGTGTGGGCTGTACCAATACGGGTAACAGGACTGTTTCGAGGTGTAATTTGGAGGGCGTCGTACAAATCGCTTGCGGGTATAAAGATGCAGGGAAAGAAATCAGAACGAGAACAGCGCGGTATCTTGTTAATAAAGCGCCGGCGGATCGGGATTACCGCGAATGAAGAAAATGGGATGACTCCCACGGCTGCGCAAGATTGCAAAAGCTCCAGTCTCCACCCCGAGCTATCGGAAAGTGTACGGCGAACAAGAGCGAGCTCTGGATCAGGGTCTGCGCTGTGTGTCTCGAGGATTGTTATCGTTCCGATCAAAGTGGCCCACGTGTGACGGCGGCTGGATTACAGTTCAACACCATGCGATTAGGAGAAAAATAGAGGAGACGGAAAAGACGCCGAAACCGCCAGAATAAAAATAAAAAAGGGACTAATTGGTTTAGTAGGTGAGATAGCAGGGGGCGGCAAAGGAAAAAGTAAAAGGGCCGGCCGTCTTTGCGACTCTGACATCATCTTGGACGACCATGGCACGCATGGGAACAACAAGCAAGCGCTGCCGGAAAAGAGCGGGACAGCGGAGGATACCAAGCAAGACACGCAGAAAAAGAGGAAAAAAACCCTCTGGCGAAACGGTAGAGACAGAAAATACAGGTGAAAGTTGTACTCTTTCACCAATCGCAGGCGCACAAAGGGGGCGGCGCTTCACATTGAGCGGTTGTTGTTGTTGTCTCCATCTTTAACCGAATGAATGCCTCTTTGTGTTTGTGAGACGTCTGATTTTATGCACCTCGGGGTTTCGATACCGAACGACCATGGACACAGAGGGGCTCGTTGCGACCAGTCTCGGGCTCTTGTCGGGATTTGAAGCCCGAGACGTGGTACGACAAACTCCACTGATGAAAAGCTCCATCTCGGTACTTGCTCGGTGCTTCGACCCCGAGAAAGTTATGCAGGGACAAGAAACATCTGACCATCTCAGACAGAGGTACAATTAAAAGTGGAAAAGTCTCCCTCGACACGGAATGTGGTGGGGGTCATCGGTTCTTTTTTTTGTTCTTGTCGCGCCCCCTTAAAAAGAGTGCCGAAAAGTCCGGTGTCTGGCCCGAGTCCTCCGGAGGCCGTCCCGGAACTAGCCCCCGACGATTCGGAGCTCGTCGCCACTAGGGAAGCCTTCTCTGGTCACGCGCCGCGCCGATACTTTTCTTCTCCAATATTTCAATCGCTTCGAATCTCTTTTCTTCCCAAGTTATTCTTCACGCCCCGCCTTTGCGGGCAAAGAAACGTGCGCGCGTTGCAACTGCGGGTGATCCTCCTCACCCCCCACACTGAAACACCTTTCTTTTTAACCATGTCGTGCGTAGCGTAGCATATTAGCAGCATACTACATAGTTATTCCATATCATGTAAATAACACGGTTTCCCCGTACAAAGCTATTCATGATGCCATATTCAGCTTCCTTTGTCAATTACCAGTGTGGCTGCGCAAAACACCCCCTACTGGTAATGGATATGTAGTAATAGCCGCTCGACGATATCATAATACCAGCCCTTCCTCGTCTAGTTCTGGCCCCCTCTCCTCCCCGCCGTTCGCGAACCACAATGGCTGAAAAGCCCACACCCGTGATATCCCTGCAAAATGGGGGGCCGCCAGGACAGTTGGATCAAAGAAACATTGGCGATTCAATACTTGTGGTCCTGGTGGATCTATAGCAAGGAACGCCTAACAAATACACGCCGCTTCTCGACAACCAGGACTGGTATGCAAGGTACGGTGAACATGTGACGGCTGCAGTTGGTATCATAAAGTCCATCAAATTCCATTGCATCTAGATAGCAATCGTCACTCCGCTTTCTCTCCTTCTCATTCTATTTCGGGCTTAACCATTTTCGACATTGCAGGTGTTTTGCATCAACAAGCTAGACGACGCCCGCCTAGCCCGTGTAATAAGCAAGCGACCACGCGGCCGCCCCCTCCGCTACGAAAGAGAAAGCCACAGCGAGCCAAGCCGAATAAGTAACTTATGGCCCATGCTGATATATATGCACGCCCCCCCACTTGGCTCCATGCTCTCGCTTGTTAGCCCGGTCCATATGCCCGCGTATAACTAAAACTTTGAAGCGGGGGTGGCGTGTTGAAAAAGCTAAGAGCAGTGGAAGAGTGAGCGAGAATGAATAAATCGGGCAAAATTTCAAGGAATGTCTTTGCTACTTCTCAAGGTAGGGAAATATACAGACTAAATGTTGGTTTACTCGTACGTCGTGCAACCCATCAAAAAACAAGTTGCCACGCCGGCAACAAAGGTGACATCAGACTGCCGTGCACTACAAGCCACTAATACAAGCCCATTGCATCTCGGTCAAAGCAAGTATCCGAAACACCGCATCATTTTTTTGCGCGGGGAAAAAAAAGAATGCCCGTTTTCCAAATCAATGCATGATTCATGAAAAAAAAAAAAAAAAAAGTACAATTGAACTCTGCCCCATTACTGGTATGTGCGTATCTCGTCATGGGGCCAACAACTATTAACGCTTTCAGATGGCAAAAGCTGAATAGGTAGGTACCTATGTAGCTACGGAGGGGTGCGGGCGTGTGCAGCAGCAAAGCCGCCTCAACTAGCCCAGAACAAGGCAGTCGTCCGATTGTTCTTTTCACAAAAACAAGCGAGTAATCAGTATTACTTGCTTTGCCGGCTCCCCTCAGCCGTGCTTAGATTCTGAATCAAAGCAGGCGAGGGACACATCAATAAAAACATGCAACAGAGGAAACACAACAGCATGCCCGTTGCGCTGGCAGAGCAGCAGTTCTCGTATGTTTTCAGGAAGAGAGTGAAATGAAGGACGAAATCAAGGTTTTTTGACCGCGCCACGATGCTGCCACTGCTGCCACTGCTGTCGCACAAGCCAAGACCGCCCGATCCGCCTGGTAGCAAGCCGAAGAAACCGAAGAAACCGGTTTAGTGGTGTAGTACAGTACCAAGACGTTATAGATTATGGTAGCACTGGCGTTTGCTGTTCCACTAGCACTTGGGCACAAATGCAAAGTAAATCATTATACATGTTTACGATGCTGCAGATCCCGGTGACTGCAGCGAGCGCCAGCATCATCATTACGAGCCAACCGGCTTTTGCTGTCGGACATGCTGTGCTACGCCGGTTTTATTAGCTAGTAGCTACTTTCCTTTGACTAGCTGGCTCTCTAAGACTGGCTTGTTACTAGTTGCGTTAGGTGTCTGGTGGACTAAGCATCAGCGCAAAGACGTCAATTGAGCTGTGCATGTAGAATATAGACAAGTCATAAAGATGCCACATGATAGTACAATCTCAACGTAGGTAGAATCATAAAAACGTAAATTATCATGCCGAGTTTCTTTTTGAAAGCCGTCAACCGTTAATGCTCGTCGCCTTTTCAAAATCAACCCATTCCCAATAAAGTAGAAAACACACAAACACCAAACATTAATGATAAAAAACTCGCTCATGCCACTGCCAATCCAAAACTACTCCATCCAGCCACGTCTTCACAGCAAATGTCCTCTTCAGCCAACAACCCCTCTGAGCGTCTCAAATTTTAGACTTTAGCCTCAGTAGACTTTCGGTAGGTGTTGGACCAAACATCGCGGCGGGGTCGAGCCAGTCTCTTGAGGCCGAACCAGGGAGAGTTGACGGGGCTAGGACCAGTGTAGATGAAAACGTCGTACAGAAAACCGCCAAAGAGGGTGCCGAGGAACGGGGCAACAATCGGGATCTAATCAAAGTTAGCAAAGGTTGTGTCTTGTTGGAGTCGCAGAGCAACGTACCCAGAAATAGTAGCCACCAGCAGAAAAAACCTCGGTACCGTAGCCAACAAAGTAGGTGATGAGGCGAGGACCAAAATCACGAGCCAAGTTGATGGCATAACCAGTCTCCCAACCCAAGCAAGCACCGATGCCAAAAATGAGGAAAAAGAGGGCCAGAGGTAGCATCTTGCCAGCGCCAATATTGTCTTCGTCAACAAGGGCAAAGATGACAAACTGAAGGACAGAACTCGAAAGAAACTCGGAGAAGAACATGCCGGTACGGGTCATGAAGGGGGCGGGATATGTACAAAAGACACCGGCGGTAGCATTGGGGCCCGTCACGGTTCGGATTCCGGGGCCGCCCTCAAAGTTGTCAATGGCGGACTTGTAGTTGCCGTATATAATAGCAGCGCCAGCCATGGCACCAAGAAGCTGGGCAATGGCGTAGACGGGGAATTTGCGCCAGGGGTGACCACGGAAGACACAGTTGGCCAAAGTAACAGCCGGATTGATATGCCCGCCAGACTTGCCGCCAACGTAGACACCGAACATAACACCAATGCTAGATATTGTCAATATTGTTTACCGGAGCCATTCTTTAGAGAGATTCTTACCCCCAACCCCAAGAGATACTCTGGTAGTTTCCCTTTTGTTCGTTACTCAAAACGACTTGAGCGACGACACCATCACCAAAGATGATGAGAATCATGGTGCCAAGGAATTCGGAAAAGGCATCTTGCCATATGGATCGAATCTTTGTCCAGGCGAGCTCCTTTTCCTCGGGAGCAGGCAGCTCGGGATGGATTGGTTCAGGATTGCTGGGAGAAACCATCTTGGTCTCTTGGTAGGAAGTAATCTTGTCGACGGACGACGCTGACACAGAGTCTTGAGAGACTTGAAGGGACATTGATTCGAGATAAATAGGAAGAGGACGGGATAAGGGCTGCAGTCAAGGAAATCTCGGATGCAACTCCACGGGGAAGAGGTGATTAATATGCAGTTTTGATGGTGTGAGGCGAAGATGGTGTGGCGGGGCCTAGCCGTTGCAACTAACCCCGCGGACTGAGGAGACGAGCGGCCGGGATGAATAGGTTCAAGAATGAGGATTGGATCTGGGGATGGTGTCGAGCAAGGAATATAATGGCGAGTGCCCTGACAGGGCTAGGAGACGTGGGAGAAGATTGCGCGTGTGTGGCCCGTCCGGTGGTCTCGGCCGCGCGGGTGGGCCTATGCACTATTATGTACGGAGTACCGGCGGCGATGATGAGGATATAGTTTCGTAGGTAAACAGGTTCGAGGAATCTAAATATGCTTGTACGAGCAGGTTGTTGATGGGACAAGGGAAAAAGCAAGCCACAGTGGACAAGCTAGGGGTGCGAGGATTGATTGAGTAAGAAAAGTTTGGAGGATGCGGAGAGGTGCCATGTGTGTAGTGGACTTTTGGGGGGATAATAGAGGAGGAGGAGCAGGGAAGAGGCGTTGAAGGAGCGCCTGCGATTCCGCTATGCTGGTCAGCTACTGGCAACTGCCCGTTCTTGAACATGGTCCGGGCTTTTGCAAGATGCGGCAAGTCTGGGGCAATATGGGCAAGAATAAGAGGAACGAACCCATAAGAGGGGAGGGGCGTGTGTGGGCTAGCTGCAGAAAACAAACCATCAGCGCGACTAGGGCAAGGGAAAAAGTCAAAGTAACCAGAGCATGGAATAAAAAAAAATAAAAAAATTAGACGAATGAACCAATATGAGAGAAGAGGGTCCTATTGGGGGTGCAGCACCGAAGTAGAGGGGGGGCCGGCCCAGCGAATTTGAATAATTAATAGCAGCGGCGGCGGCGTCCGCATTCTACGGAAAGCAAGGGATGAAGTATCGATCAATGACTTTGCCGGACTTGACATGCTTTGACGGTTCCGGCGAGTCGCTGGAACCAAGCACACTTGATCCATTACAAGGTGTGGCTGAGCATCGGTTCCTTGGCTGTGGCGTAGGCCAAGAGGAACAAGTGGCGTTTGAATTCAGAGGCGGGCTAGAAGTAGTAACTAGGCATTGGCAATACATTTGACTGGCAACTAGGCAATTTTCTCCTCATATTCATCACATTTGATGTATTCCATCTACGGTGTGGCATCTCCAGTCACTCCATTATTTTCCTCTCGTCTGCTCACTCAGGATGGGCCTTGGCTGTTGAGGTGAGATTTGGCGCCACACCTCTGCTGATCACCCACGCCACCCCCACCCACTGCGGACTGCACTGCTTGACTGCGTAGGTACTGCAGACTGCAGTGCAGGACTGCCAACGCCAGCGACCGGGGTGTCCGAGGAGGGTGCTGTAATGCGCGCTGAAAGGATTTGCTGCCAGGTGTTATGAAAATAGCTAGGCACCTACCTAAGGTATGCAGACTTTTTTTATTTATATTTTTTTATTTACAGCGCCCTTTCTTGGTACCAGTTAACATTTGCGTTGCACTGGTCAGCCAAGCTAACATTAGCAGCCTTAGTCTACACCTTATCTCATGCAACAGTGCCCAGCAATGTGCAACGAGTTCCGTGCCTGGAAAAAGTTATTGTGTACGGGCCGCCTCCGTTTCTCGCCTGCCCTGAAGCCGCCCACAAGCAGCCCTCGAATACTGAAGAATAGGATACTTTATACTGGGTCTATCAGCTCTGGTTAGTTACTGGTAATATTCGTACTTTGCCGTGGGGATTGTAAACAGGAATAGTGCTCCACGAATATTGAAACGGCGTTTGGCGAGCACCGTAAAAAGCCCGCTTCGGCCTCTGAAAGCCCCTCGTGGCGGCCAAGACCAGCCACCAACTCTTTTTTTAAGAGTGCAGGCAGACTGCAAAATCAAACCTCTGCAAGCCTCGCGCAAGGCTGGCAGCAAGCATTCGGCCCTTTGCCCCGACATTGGCGTTGGCCCGTGCTTATTGGTGTCCGATTTAGAGGGGTCGCTCCATAGAAACCGTCTAGAAGGCTCAAAGAGGCTCGGCGTTGAAGACCGAGTTTTCTGACGGCGGGGGGGCTTGCGGATCCATTAATCTGGACATTGGACGTTTTGGTGACGGAGCGTCGGATCCTTGTCCAGTGCCATTCGCTTGGCGAGCTCGTGAGAAGAAGAAGAAAGAACAACAAGAAGAAGCTCTGCGCCAAAGTTGGACGCGCTGCAAGGTTCGTCTGTGGCGCCAGAGAGCCACTCCCCGGTTTCCCAAACGGCAAATGCTGACCGAAACAGTGGACAATTTCGGAACGGCCCACGACTGCAGCAAGTACATTTACTTTGCAGTGGCTTTTTGCATCATCACAAGTGACACTCAAGTACACGCCCACACCCCCGGAGCGGTCCCAGCCAAGTCAAACTTGTCCATCCCTCCCCAGCCGGTTGATGAGAATTCCCACGCCATGAGTAGCGCACAGCCCGTTTCTTAGATTTATTTCTCATCTCGTGACGCTGCGAAGCTCCTCTTCCCCACAACCCTCGGTGGTGACCATGAGAGTCCATACGCCGCGGACTGGGGGCTGTATTGGTTATAGAGATGCCGTAACGCGAGGCAACTACCTAGCCGACGTAAATTCGCTCGGGATCCGTCGGATGTAGTTTGATGAATGTTGTTGTCTTTTCAAAGACAGCTTGACGAGAGAGACATGTGCTGGTTAAGTACTGCATGCATGCGCAACAGCGCAGCTGGTCCCTGATGAGGGGTAGCTGTGCGTCCCAGCCTTGCGCCAACGAGCAATAGTCCGCGTCGGCTCTGCTATAACTAGAGCAGATCAACAGACAACAAACACGGGAAATAGGGTGCATTGTAAATTGAGAGACGGCGTCTAGGCTCGGAGGTGGCTTAAGTTGGCCCGGCTTTTCTCCAAAAACGCTTCCCCGTGGGCTCCCTGGGCTGGGGAGCGTCGGCGCCGCCACAAAACGGGGTCTGGGGGAGTCGGAGTTGCGTCAGGCCCTCCACATGTCAATTGCACGAGACTACAAGTATTTTTGCGATCCCCCTTTGCAGCTGAGATTTCCCCCTCTAGTATTGATTCATCCTCTTGCCCTTCTTCTTCTGTCTCATCTCCATCTTCTACCTCTGCTCACTCTGCATCATCATCATCCAGCTGCACAAGCGCGCTTCCCCATCTTTGCTTACTTGATCCCCGCCATAACAATCGTGCTGCTGCGACCAAAGCTTCCCCGCTATACTTTATGCTCGCCAACCTCGTCTCCCAGACTCACTCCAGATTCATCAACGCCATGGTTTCTTCAGGGAAAGACGTCTTTGTTGGTGCCATTGATCAGGGCACCACAAGTACTCGCTTCCTGATCTTCAACACCAATGGCGAGGTCGTTGCCCTTCACCAGATTGAATTCAAGCAAATCTACCCCCAGCCCGGGTAAGCTTCCACCCCTCCATGACCCCGCCAAGCTGCGTCGCGCAGGCGTTTGCAGTCGCACACAACCGGCGCGCAGTCTCAGTCCATGGCGCACTCCCACCCTCAGAGGAAAATAATCAAAAAGTCCAATGACTAATTTCTCCATCCTCATAGCTGGCACGAACATGACCCTGAAGAGCTCATAAGCTCCGTCGAGCAGTGTATCGATGGCGCTGTCGCGGCCTTTGAGGAGCAGGGTCACTCGCGCAGCCAGATTGCCGCTGTTGGCATCACCAACCAGCGCGAGACCACCATTGTCTGGGACAAGAAAACTGGCAAGGCCCTCCACAATGGCATCGTTTGGACCGACACCCGCTCCCAAGAACTCGTCCGCCGCCTCAAGCACCGCCTCGGCTCCAAGGAGCTTACTAGCCGCTGCGGCCTGCCGCTGTCCACCTACTCCTCGGTCGGTAAGCTCCTATGGTTGCTTGAAAACGTGCCTGCCGTCAAGGAGGCGTACGAGAGCGGCAACCTCGCTTTTGGTACCGTCGACGCCTGGCTCGCCTACAAGCTCAACGGCGGCCCCGACAAGAACGTCCACGTCTCCGACCCCTCCAATGCCTCGCGCACCATGTTCATGAACCTTGAGACCCTCGAATACGACGCCGAGCTGCTTGACTGGTTCCGCCTTGACCGTAACAAGGTTCAGCTTCCCAAGATCGTCCGCTCCTCCGACCCCGAGGCTTTTGGCAGCCTCGCCAACACGGCCCTCAAGGGCACCAAGATCACAGGCTGCCTCGGCGATCAGTCTGCCGCACTCGTCGGCCAAAAGGGTTTCACGCCCGGCCTGGCCAAGAACACCTATGGCACCGGCTGCTTCCTCCTCTACAACGTCGGCCCCAAGCCCATCTTTTCCACCCACGGCCTCCTGTCCACTGTCGCTTTTGACTTTGGCCCCGGCAAGACCATGTACGCTCTCGAGGGCAGCATTGCTGTCGCTGGCTCTAGCGTAAAGTTCCTGGTCGACAACCTCGGCTTCATCGAGTCGTCTTCCAAGGTGAGCGCTCTCGCCGAGACTGTCGAGGACAATGGCGGCTGCACCTTTGTCACGGCCTTTAGCGGCCTGTTTGCTCCTTACTGGATCGACGACGCCCGCGGTACCATTTTCGGCATCACTGCCTACACCAAGCGTGGTCATATTGCCCGTGCCACCCTCGAGGCTACTTGCTTCCAGACCAAGGCCATCCTTGACGCGATGGAGAAGGACAGCGGGCAGGCTCTGACTGAGCTCGCCGTCGACGGTGGCATGTGTAACTCGGATCTCATCATGCAGGTTAGTACCGACTCATAAACGACAGCAGCCACATGCAGAATTCTAACAAGACTCGCAGACACAATCAGATTTCATCGGCATTCCCGTAAATCGCCCCGCCATGCGCGAGACGACGGCTCTCGGCGCCGCCATTGCCGCAGGTCTGGCCGTTGGCATCTGGAACAGCTTGGACGACTTGAAAAACGTCAACAACGACGGCCGCACAACTTTTAAGCCACAAATCACCGCCGAGGACGCCAGCAAGCGCTTCTCCCGCTGGGAAAAGGCTGTCGAGATGAGCAAGGGCTGGGCCAACTACAATTAGACTCGGTTGCGTGATTGATAAAGAGGTTGTACGACTATGGCGTTTTTTTCTCTCTCTTGACAATCTTGTTGATACTTTCGCTTTGAACACATGATAGCAACAGCTCTTCTTTTAACGGCTCAGAATGAGCCATGGTACGACGGAATGACGGATGCTTTACTCATGAATATAGTAAAATCCACCTTTTACATGAACAAAAGAAGGGTTCTTCTTGCCGCCCACTCGATAAGCATGCTCATATTAACTTGCCCCTGATTGCATTAGCTTCACGCCCATCGCATTACAGCGAGGCATGGCCACGGTCGCGGAGTTTCACTCGTCCAGTGACATTGTTACACCGAGGCCTCGGGGACAAAGGCCTCTTTGGGCCTGGGCGGGCGTCGTCTGGCGTGAAGCCACAGACAGCTAGCTGGCGGTGTGCTGCATTGATGGTCCTCAAGCAGCCCTGAACGGATGGAGCTTGGCGTTTGTAAGCTGGAGAAATGTGGTCGGTCATTTGTAGCTTGTAAGAAACGAGTGGCACGTTGCTTTGCTGGGGAAACCAATTGGTAAGATGCTCGGTTCTCGATGAAAGTTCAAGATGCAAAGCTGGAGTTGTCACATACAAAGTGAACAAATTGATGCCGCGCATTGTTCGGTGGAGCTTTTGGCACGTTTACAGCGGCCCTCTAGCGCATCATCCGCCGAAACGCCCTGTAATCAAGCTGTAGCGGGCCCTGTAAACGCTGCCCACCCTCTGGAACGCCCATGGGTACAGTGGGTCCAAGCCATTGCAGAGCTGCTCGGAATTGCCTGGAGTATGACGCCAGCCTGCATCTGCACATCCTCGCCATCTCAAGCCAAGCAAATTCTTTCATCCCTCACCCTTCCACACACCATCTATCCGTCCGTCCATACCCCTCCATTGCAGTTGTTCCATTGGTCCCCCCTAGCCACCTGGTCTAAAGTTGCAAAGCTCCCGTACGGAGTACACTAGTCAGGACCTCTTTTGCCGTTTCCCTTTCACCTACAATTGCAACGTGAACATGGGGTTCCACACAATCGGGACACTGAGAACGCTTCTATAAAGCTCAGCCACGACTAAAAAAAGCGGACATTGACCTCGCAAACTCAAACCCGAACTGATTATAAATGCGGACCCAATCCTCGGTGTCCAAACTGCGAACCCGAGATCTGAGGCTGAAGCGGTCCGAAGCAAAATACCTCTCCATCGGTGCTAGTATTGGTAGCTACCTAGGTAGCTAGGTACTGTGGCAAGTGTCACAACGGCAGCACCAGCCATTCTGCGACTCTGCTACCAACTACCTGTGAGCATCTTCTCCTCACATCTGCTTCGGCCCATCTTCTAGGCAATCTGACTTACACTTTGTTGTAGATTCTCTCCGCGATAGATCTATATCATCTCTGCGTTATTGATTCCACCCCCTTCACTCTCCCGCTTTGCAATATCGCCAGTGGTGCCAGATCTCTCCATCTACCGTCATCGTATCACCACTTCTTCGCGTTTTTACACACAAGACCCATCTCTGGCGGGCCTTGAGCTTGGTGTGGAGGTTCTCCACGACCCTATCAGCCCTTGGACACCAATCTGTATTGTCTTGTTCGCTGCTGCTGTGTATCCTCCCTGGCCATCTGTCAAGGCTCATTTGACACACACACCTTGCCTTCCCAATACAGCCCACTATAACTCGCTACTCAATGCCCGAGGAGGAAGAGGAAGTCTCGGCTGTGGTAAGCCAGCATGATGGCTCCAGCGGTGATGAGGCCAGGGACAATGCCTCGACCGACTCTGCGGGGGGGTCCAAGAAGCGCAAGCGCGGCAGGTATCAAAAGACGTCGTGAGTAACCTCCCTGTCTTTGACTTTATGAGGACTGTCAGCCTTGCATACTACTGGCTCGTTTATCTATGCGATATGACTAACCCGGCAATTCCCAAGATGCGAGCTATGCAAAG
This sequence comes from Beauveria varroae, assembly GCA_030780425.1. Taxonomy (NCBI): domain Eukaryota; kingdom Fungi; phylum Ascomycota; class Sordariomycetes; order Hypocreales; family Cordycipitaceae; genus Beauveria; species Beauveria varroae. The sequence goes on along the minus strand of JAPFUP010000529.1, from coordinate 28,248 downwards.
CGCGAAAGGTCAAATGTGATCGAGCAGAGCCTGCGTGCTCCTGGTGCGCTCGCCACAATCGTACCTGTGTCTATCTCGAAAGGCAAAAGCCTGGCAGCCGCATAGGCTTCAGCCTCGAGCTGGAAGCCAAGGTTAACAGAATCGATGCGCTGCTGCAAACTCTTGGTCGCCGCGTGGAGGAGCACATCGCTGAAGGCCACGCTGCGCCTCCACAGACGCTTTCACCTGCCATCAGCACCCACGCCCAGTCTCAGATTGACCTCTATGCGCAGGACAGAAACAGAAGCAGCCCTGCCAGTGCCGCCCCTCGAAACACGCCGTCAGTAGTGGGAGGTCCGCCATCTTCGCTTCCAGGCCAAAGCTGGGATGATGGCGACCAACGCCAGGGCCGAATGTCTGGTCAGGGAATGAAGGTCGACTATGCCAATGTAACGCTGCATCCTCCAAGGATAGCACCACTTCGACGAGGACCGTCATCACTGTCTGCCGGTACAGACTTGCCGCCTCAAGATATCGTTTACACGCTGGTCGATTTGTATTTCAAGCACTGCAACACATGGTCCCCCATCCTAGACCGCAAAACAACATTCACCATCTTCTTCGGTTCGACATCGTTGAGCGAGGCCGACCGAGTTTTACTGCATGCCATTGTGGCAACGACGTTACGGTTTCTGAAGGATTCTAGATTTTCACCCGAGATGCGCGCCCACTACCATGAAACATCTCGCCAGATTGTGCAAATGTATGCCATGGAGCATGTTAGTGTCGAAGCCCTTCGTGCCCTCGTCATTGTTTGCCTTGACGAGCTCGGCACTTCCAACGGGCCACGAGGTTGGAACTTGCTCACGCTGCTTGCTCAAAACGCGCGGCAGCTCGGCCTATGTGAGGAGAGCAGCGTCTTCCTTTCCGTCGAACACAGCGACGATTCGCCCATGACTGGCTCCATCAGACGCATTGCCATCGATCGGCCGCAGTCTTGGATCGACGACGAGGGCCGCAGGCGGCTCGCCTGGATGGTCTACCTCCTCGACCGATACGCGACAATTGCTACGACGACCTTTGATTTCATGTTGGATGACACCAAAATGAAGAGGGTACTGCCCTGTTCTTACGACCTCTTTTCCCGCGACATACCTGTTGAAACACGCTCTTGGGGCACGAGTCCCGATCAGCATGGCGCGGCTGGCCTTGTTGTGAATAAGCCCGATAACTTGGGCAGTTTTTCCTATCACTGCGAAATTTTGAGAATCTTGAGTAAAGTTCATGATTTCCTCAAGACGCCTTTGGATATAACATCTTCCTCCGAAATGGCGGCTTGGAGGAATACGTATCGATCACTGGATGCTTCGCTTGATTCTTGGCTGCGAGGTCTGCCAGGCGACTACAGCAAAATCTCTGCCTTGTGCCACTCGGATCCTGCAAGCCGAGTCGCCAACTGGTTTATGCTTCACAGCGCCTATGTCACGGCTGTTGTACGCCTTCATTCTTCGGCAGCATACCCGACTGTTCGATCACATCTATTTGTACCCTCGCACTATGCCATGCAACGCTGCCTGTCAGCTGTGCAGAGCTTGGGTGACATTGCGCAAGATGTGTACGAAGCCAGCGGACTGGATCATTTGGGTCCTCCATTTATATTCTCCCTTTGGGTCGCAGCGCGCCTGCTTCTTGTCCACGCTGCGACGACCTGCTGCCAGGTCGACCTGCGCATCGAATTCTTTATCGAGATTCTGGGGCATGTCGGACAGTACTGGGAGGTGGCTGATAACTATGCCAAGGTCCTCGCCCGTGTTGTTCAGCGCGGCCGACAAGGGGATATCGATTTCAACGCCATGCGACAGTGAGTAATGCGACGCGAGAGTAGACAATATACGTGTACTGACAGGGCTGCTGTAGGAGCGCACACGGTCTTGTTACCCTTGCTGGATCAACCCGTCTAACAGGAATTGAGCCTACGTCGACTCATATCACCTCGCTGAGCGAGCTGGACAACATTGACGTTTTTGACTTTTTCAATTACCCCAAAATCTCCGATACTGTGAGGCGAACACTCGGTGGCCAATTGCAGTCACATAATACAGCAAATGGCGAGACAGCAAGGCTGCCAGACCCAGAATCTGACTGGCTTGGATTCACGCCCCAAGGCTCATGAGCCATGTACCGTATACTATATTCTACCAACTCATACATTTACACCCTAAATCCGACAATGGCTACAATCTTGAGCTTGTTTAGAGGAAATGAAGCGACAGAAGGAAGCGTCTTGAGAGCTTAGTGATACCTATGCGATCGATTACGGCTGGCTTTGCATGAAAGACACGTATGCTTCAAGACGCTGCCTCCCAAATTCTGAGGCTCGCGCAGCCACCAGCTCAGGTCCTGCTCCTCCGACTAATCAGCGATGTTCTCTTGCTCAACGTGATGTTTCCGATGTTCCACCTGCGAGCTGGGCTGATTCCGGACGCCACGAAGTGATTATGGGTTATCTTCAGACTGTTGTTGGTTACCATGCTCCTGGTCTGCTGACCCCGACTGGTGCGCAAGATCATGCGGACGCCGCAAGAATGCTTCTGCATAGAACATCGCAATTCCCACTTTCAATTGCCATTCGTCATCCTGCAGAAGCTGTGATACCGAGTACACCCCGAAGCACGCCATGATCGACACCAGGTACACAATCAGGATGTTTCGACTGTCGCCATGCCCGGCGTCATTGTCCACCGCTCGCGTCCACACGAAGCCGAAATACACGCCCACACCAAGGAGTAGCGACAGAGCGACGAAGACAAAAGCATCTGCGGCGCGGACACGGTTATGACGGAGGTGATGCTTGGAAGAAGTACCTCTGCGCCAGCTCATGCACATCGTCAAGGGGCCTCTGACCCGTGGAATCGTGGTGCTGCGGATCACCCTGCCTTCGCGGGCCGAAAAGCTCGCCAGATAGGGGCAGACGACCTCGAATCCAGCCACGAACCTGCGTCGGCTGGTGCAGGCGACCCATGATGCGGTGTTGGGTGGTGGCGTAGTACACAGCCATGAGAGAGGCCAGGACGCTGAAGAGGAATAAAGCACGAGCGACCCAGTGCGTGCTGCTTAGCTCGGCGAAACTGAGTCCGGTGATGGCTATTTGCGCTACAATAGCCGCCTATGCCTGCATCATCAGCCGACCCAGCATCATCATGTGTATCCGTAGAGGGCCTCCTGCTTACCGCCACGGAGATCATGGCGCATTCATCTTGGACAGACTTTTTGAAGAGGCTCGCGTCGTCATCTTGTAGAGTCTCGAGAACCTTGGCTTGGATGCGCCACGTCACCTGGCTGCCGAAGCAGTAGTAGACGAGTCCTCCCAGGCCATAGAGTCGTCCCAGTGCCACGGGACGATAGAAGACTAGGATCAAATAGTTGACGTGAAAGGATCCGGCAAGGCCTAGAAAATTCAACGTTGTGAAGACATTCAACAATTCCTCCATAATGACTCTTTTCGTCTTGATTTAACGGCGGATGTCCCGTAACGACCTTTTCCAAGATCTCGGCTGAAAATGAAGAGTTGGACCGAATTTGCAAAGCGGTGCGATTACGTGCAGCCTGTCCAATTGGCCATGGCCTGCATGGTCATTTTTAAGCGCCGGGCAGGTGAGACAGACTTTTATAGGCTGAGATATATATCAGAGAATGCAGCGCAATGCTCAAGGTTGCAAAGACTATCGCGAGCAGAATTTCTAGGTGGCATGAAGCTGAATAAATGCGGCGTGTATGCTGATGTTGTCGTCACTTTTGAAACAAGCGCTGTCACAGGAAGTGAAAGGTTTTCAGGCCGAAACAAAACAAAGCTCATCACCTTTGATATTTTATATCTCTTTGCAGGACAAAGGCGTAGCTGGTTGATCTCCGGGCGTCCTTTGATAAGCGCTTCGCGGGGTGGCTCTCGACCCGACGCAAAGAGTACACACGCGGCGCAGATATACAGTCAAAACCAAGGGTTATGGCTGAAAGATGCGCTACTCTACGGTCGCTTGTCGCCCGGCACGTCATCAATCTCGTCTTGGTTACACCAGACTGGGAAGTCCTCTGATTCCTGTAATAATGGGCATACATGTATAGTTGCGGGCAACTATTGGCAGCGACCCGCCTTGTCTCGCGCCCCTTGCTCTTGGTTCTGGCAACTTTTCTTGAGGAGATACTCGATGTAAGCCCACACATTAGCTAATAAAGAAGACCAATAATTTGTATGCACGTGAGCCGACGACTTAGTTGGCCAGGTAGTTGGTGATTATTTACTTGATAGCAGTGCAAAGAAGGCTCCGCAACCCGCGCAAGGACGGACGACAAGACCCTTGCCGTCGGTTTTTCAGAGTGGGCGGGCTTCTTTCTTACTGGTCTGTTGCAAGGATAAAGGCAAGGCTCGGTCATTTTCTTCTTCTGGCAGAACATGAGATGATTCGTCGATCTCAGCCGCCATCCCCCGCGAGCGCCCTTTATGGTATGTATATACCTGCTGACAAAATGAAGACGACAATGCAAATTTGCAGGGCCCTAGGGTCCGGGTTTCAGGGTCCATCACTGCGTTGAAACGGTGTAATTACGTGCCAAATCTCGAATGACTCGGAATCAGCGCCGTATTGAATCCGAACAATACAAAAGCCATGACGTTGTAAATATTGCAAAATTGGAAACTAGCAATCGAAGGTTAAGGATCATGTCTTTGATCTATAATTGATCGATTCAGATCCTGGCCGCCTGCCGAACCTTGCGCCGAGCCTTTTTGTCTTATTTTGGCGGCCAGCGCTGTTGCGAAGCGGCCGCTCAGCGATGAAGGATCTGAATTGTATGTACAGTGGGCCCAAGGTGATTCAGAGCAAACCGCCGCTAGATCCCTCGACATGCTGCTCGAATTCACCTCGAGGAATCGTAAATATAAAGGACCCTTCATTGCAACCAACCAACTATCACTACCAATATTGAACACTAAACCAACGAGGGTTAAACCAAAGCCACACCCCCACAGGTTGGAACTTTTTCTACCGCCCAGCCCAGCCTTACCGGGCGCCAATGTGGTAACAAGGGGTTAGGTGACACCGAAAAGGGACAAGCGGCTTAGAGACAAATGCCCCCTACTGGTCGCTCGCATTCGTGGGCGAACCCGACGCCTTACGTTGACGAGACGGTAACGGGTACCGGACCGAAGGAAGGGGGGGCAACGTAATCCTGTTGTGGCTTGCCCATTTCTCCAACCCTTTTTTGCTTTGCTAGTATTTAGAGCCGAGCGATGCCTTTGGTTAGACGCAGGAATATAAGAAATGACTTGGCCCTTGTGGGAGAAGTACTTTTGGTTTCACACGTTGAACCGCCACGTGTTTGCGAGCGTTAGAAAAGACCCCCCTCCCTTTCAATCCCAAAACCTCAATGCCGTCGATATGCTCTGTTTATAGCCTATAGGCCACTTGGCCGGAGACCCTGTTTTCTCATCGCTTAGTCCCTGCTTGCCGAGCCCACTCTGGGTGGTGATGCGGCAAAGCCAAAATCATCGCCTGCGCTACTGACTGGTAATATGAAGAGACTCGGGCGGGTGGTTTGGTGGAGCTATACGAAGCCAAAACGCCCTGGGTTATTGCTCTCTCCTCCTCTCTCTGGTCATGGCCATGGGTGGGCGGTGGTTGTTACTTGTCAGTGTTGGTGCTGCAATACCTTGTTGGGACCACCGCCGGCCACAGGGGATCGGTGTAGCCTCCCCCCTCTCTGCTCGAGAATTGCGTGATGATGTTTGGGGGGCGTGAAGAGAAGAAAGCGGGTTCGTGAGACTGTATGCTTGGTTTGTAGGACGGGTGTAGCGCGCGGTCCCAGCACGGCCATGCTGATATGCTCCGCGTCAGGCTCCCCAAGACCCCATCGTGTAGCGAGTTTGCTCCTTTTTTTCCTTTCTTGGTTTCCGAGATCTTGTTCCAATCACTATCATTGATTTTCACTCCTCTTCTTCTTCTTGAACCATCCTACATTCATTCCTTATCCGTCTACGCCACAGTCCTTCCTTCAGCCCTTACTGTATTAGCGCTTGAGATTTGGCTTCATCAAAAGCCCCCTTTGATTTTTTTCTACTCGGCATCGACTTTGACACAGCGAGACAAAACCGTCATGGTATTGTTGTACTGCAAAAGAGCCTCCCGCGTCGCGCTGCTGGCCAGTGCGGCGGCTGTCTTCTTCCTCTTCTTCCTCCTTCACCACATCCTCTTCCCGAGCGTTGCCTCTCCCGAGAGGCTCAAAGACGCCGCCGACACCGTCGACCACTGCGACACACCGAGAAATAATACAAAGCCCCGAATACCAAACATTGTACACCAAATATGGAAAAACAAGGATCTATCCACCTACCCACTCACGGCGTCCTCGGGCACCTGGGAGTGGCAATTTGAAAAGGCAAACTACACCATCAAGCTCTGGACAGAAGCCGACATTGTAAATCTCGTCAAGACATCGTACCCGTGGTTTCAGTCCACATACGAAAACTACAAGTACGACATTCAGCGCGCCGATGTTGCTCGGCTGATGGTGGTGCACCACGAAGGCGGCATCTACGCCGACCTGGATGCGTACCCCTCGGAAGATACCTCGGCCGACACGATAGCCTGCCTGCAAGCCCTCGGCTATCAGGCCATTCTGTCGCCCACCAGCGAGGATAGGGGCATCAGCAACCACTTCTTCATGGCCGAGCGCGGCTCCGAGTTCCTCCTGTGGGCGCTGCACGAGGCCAAGAAGAGGGCAACATCACTCTCCGGACGCTTCATGCTGCCGTACGTGGCCGTATTCTGGTCCACGGGCCCGATGATGGTCACGGCCGTCATGAACGAGTACGCCTGGCTGTACAACCAGGCGGCCGAAATCAAATCCATGGCGGTGCTCAAGGACTCGTTCCTCCACAGCTTCGTCCACCACGCCGCCGGCAGATCCTGGCATGGCTCCGACGGACGTGCTTTGAATTACATTGCAGATCACTTTCACGATATCTTTGCGCCGGCTTTGATTGTTATGGCGGCTGTGGCCACGGCAGCCATTGTCGCGCGGCGATGGAGGCGGTTTCGCCCACACGTCTACAACGCCGTCCGCTCGTCACAAGTATAAAAGAACAGTGATATTGAAGCTTCATGGAGTAATGGGTGGAATATGTTTTTTGTGTACTCTTAGGTCTTTTGAACAGAGGCAGCGTCCAAAGTAATATCAGAGCCCTGGCCACACTTATAGCCTACTGGCTGTTAGCAATGGGCACCTTCCCATCCACTTTCCCACCACCTTCCCATCTCGCTATAAACGTGTCAGCATCATTCTGCATCATCATTGTTCAATTACTTTACAATACCGCTGTGGCTCGGTCATCTCCTATAACACCGCTATCGCGCCGGCTTAGAGCTAACATGTTTAAGATGTTTCGAGCAAAGTTGAAAGCAAAGATTGAAGACCCCGAAGAATGCCGCGATAATCTCTCCCACTTGAAACGCAATATCCCGCTATGGCGCCGGCTCAAAAAGAAGATGTTTCGATCAAAGTTGAAATCGAAAATTGCATACCCCGAGAATCGCAGCGAGATTGGCTACCAAGTGAAACGCGGCTCCCCGCTACTCAAACTGGGTGTCTGGATGCTGGCTTTCTTTTTCTACGTTGTGACATTACGCACCGTTGTTTTGCGGCATGGTTTCGATTGCGAAATCAAAGAGACGGAACTTGGCCGCGATTACGGTTTCCTCGATTCCCTCGTGGGTTGGACATTCTGCATTGTTGCGGCGGGGGCGACGTTTTTGGTAGGACAGGGCTACTTTGGGTATGTTTTGTCTATCAGATCTCTGTGAGCATGGCCTCACAAACAGAACTGACAGAACCAAGGCTGCGTGCTACGAGAGACATAATGGAGCGCGTGCAGCATTCAGCCACCACTTTGGCCTACGTCCTTCTCAAGACGGTACGAATGCCGGACGGCGGTCACTCGCACGGTCATCTACCACTTGTGGTCTAGTATGAAGACTTGTAAAGCATACCTGCCCATTGAACTTGTGCTGACCAAAACAGTGAATGTTTGGCGCTGCTGACGGCGTATCCCGTCGCGCTCTTGCACAAAGTCCGAGGAAACAGCCACGAGCCGGCGGTGACGAGATATTGCCAGCAAATTGCCTCCAACTTGAAGGCGCTACGGGATGGCGAAATAGTCATCGTCAGGCCGCCAAATGAGACGAGCTGGCGCGGTGGCCCTGGCCAACCTGACCGGTTCGAATTCTTTTTCGAGCTCTTTTCTCTGCACTTGGAAGAAGAATTCAGCGATTATTGGAGAAAATCGACATTGCCCTCGATGATGCCGGAGCACATCATCTGCCAGCTTCGCGATCATTTCGAAAACCTTATCGACAGCCACCGTCTGGACCCCAGTCTTGCCCCCCATGCCCGTGAGTAACTAAAACAAGAAGAAAAAAGCGCACCCATGGGCATCTCTCGACGACTCCCCGCTGACCGTTGTACAGGCGAAAATATTGACATGTTGGCCCTCAGCGGGAAACAGTGTAGAATATACGCTGGCTGCGATGTGATTCCCATCTGCACGCTCTGGATCATCGACATTTGCTGCCGGCTGGTTGTGCTCTTTGTGCCTGTGCGGCGCTGCTCCTGGCTGGTCAAAACGGTTGGCCTGGACCTTTCTGTCCGTATGGCGCTCATCGTGGTGGCGTCGACCATGGCCATGTTGCTCCTCGCCGAGATGTGGTCATTCTGGGATCCTTTTGGCAAGGGCATGAGTACGTTTTCCTGGACGCTGGGCCTCGCTTCGGAACTTGACAATATGCTGAGTGAATTTTGGGAGAGAGAGACGGAGCGCAGGCAACTCTTCATGGATCCCTCTTCCGTGTCATGTTCGACGGTGACGATGACAACGACGACGATGACGATGACAACAATGACAACGACAACGGGGAGCGAGAGAGGGGAGGGAAGCACAAGTAGCAGTAGCAATGAGACGAATATTGTTCACGGCTGAATGGAGCGGGAGGGAGACAACGCTGAACTCGACGACGAACAAGTCGAGTAGCAATAGGAGGAATAGGATTAGTAGAATAGACTTTTGCAAATATGTATAGACATATTAATACCTAGACACTATTCAGAGCTTGAAAATGGCATTACCTTTAGTGATTATTAAGAGTTATATGCGCCACCACCCCCACTACCTTTGCGCATCGACAACATCAAGCGGCCCCATGAACAGCCGCCTGCGATCTACAGTGGTGTATCACGCAGGCTAGCCGGTGATGAAGAGGGCTGGTGGCATTTTCACTGTCCACATCGCCACCTGAGCCTTGGCAAAGTGATACAAAGTGCGCCTGTACCAGAAGAGCGCCAGTGGCAGCGTGCCGCGTAATGCCGTGCACAACTCAGCATGAGGCCAGTCAGGCGATCCGTGGACGGCCAAGTTCTGCGTTTGTGCAACTGCGGGAAGAGCGACGACCAAGTTTGCAGAGGCAATTTCTGAGGTGACGGCACATGGTCTTTGGCTGGCACATCTAACGTTTGATGCCTACTACCTAGTCAAGGTACCCAGTTTGCAGGAAAGAAAGCTAATGGCGGGCCAAAGTTTGCTTCTCAAGTGGGTGGTTGCGCTGTAAATACAGTGGGTGCAAGGTAATTTAGAGCAAATCACTACCAAATCCCCATACATTGCTGCTCGGAAATACCTCTCAGTCTTGTCAGCGGCTTCATCAGCGATCCGTTTATGAGACTATAAATCGAGCCGCATCGCAATGTTCCCTTGTTCATATTTTGTAAGTACAAAGTAATAAGTGAATACAAAATCTTGCCCATCCACATGGCTACATATTAGGCGCTGTTCAGAGACGGACCCCCTCCAATGCCACGCCAAGCCCCCCGCTAAAGCTGGCCACTTATTATTAGGTAGGTAGGTTGGCTCGCTGTTGAAGATGCCAAATCTGCAGTCCGCAATCGTCAACTTCCAATCCTCCCTCTCCTCTCCTCCATACTTGTTTCAACACCTTTCATCGCCGTATTGAATGCCAATTCCTCGACAGTAGTCGCTTCTGCAGACGTATACCATATCAGCGCCTGATTCCAGGCTGAAATACTTGCGCACTACTTAAACACCTTGTTTTCCCCCAACTCCATCACCCATCTCGTCTGCTGCCACCACGCCACATTGCGACCGAATCACCACGCCACACACACTCCCACGGGCTTCGCTGGCTGGCCCTGACGATATAAATGTCCAAAATTTTGCAATAACACGGCTCAGATACTATAGCCATGAAGCACCTGGCGCTCCTTCTTGCTGCCGCGTCAGCCTGCGTATCCCAAGCACACGCTGACTCTCCCCATATTGGTATGTCCATTTAACTCGGCAATTTCGGCTCGCGCAACCTCTTTGACCCCGGCCTCGACAATGTCTCCCACGGAAAGAGCTAACAAATGAAATTCAGCTCGAGTAGAGTACGCAGAGCCGCTTGACCTGCCAGAAGCCTCCGCCCAAGTCGACACACAAGATGCTGCAGTCATAGTCGACCGCGCTATAGACGCTGCACCTTCTGGATACATTCCATCTTCATCAGCATGCCCCGATCCCCCTCCCACGATTCGCTCAGGTAGCACCATCGGCCCGGACGAAAAGGCATGGCTCCCCAAGCGTCGCAAAGAGACGATACCTTACATGCGCCGTCTCCTCAAACGACTGGCCATTGCCGGTTTCGACAGCGAAAACTACTTTACCAATGTCACACACAATTCCACACAGCTGCCCAACATTGCCATCGCCATATCTGGAGGTGGCTACCGTGCCATGGTTGGTGGCGCAGGCGCAATTGCCGCTTGGGATGCTCGCTCCGCTGGCAGCGAGGAGAAGGGCAACCTCGGTGGCCTGCTGCAAAGCGCAACCTATATATCCGGACTTTCGGGCGGCGACTGGCTCGTCGGCAGCTTATATGTTAATAATTTCACCTCGGTTCAAAGCGCTGTTGACGCTCCTCTCATCTGGCAGTTGGAAAACAGCATTTTCAAAGGCATGCCCTCCATGGCCAACTACCAATTGCTCTCAACTCGATACTAACTTGTCACTCAATAGGTCCCGACCAGTATAGCGTCCGAGGATACTACACTGAAATTTTCAACGACGTAGATGCCAAGTCCAAGGCCAGCTTTAACGTCTCAGCCAGCGACTACTGGGGCCGCATGCTGGCATATCAGATGGTCAACGCCAGCAATGGTGGGCCAGGATATACTTGGAGCTCCATCGCCAATGATGCAGACTTTTCAGCCGGCAAGACGCCCATGCCATTTCTGCTCGCAAACGGCCGTAGCCTTACAAAGACTACCATTGCTTCCACCAACTCGACAATCTACGAGTTCACGCCCTGGGAGCTCGGCTCTTCGGACCCGACCCTGTCTGGATGGGTGCCGCTTCGTTATGTGGGCACAGTATTCAAAAATGGCCAAGTGGCGGACCAGGATAAATGCGTCACGGGCTTTGACAATGCCGGTTTCGTCATGGGCACCACCTCGTCCATTTACACACAATCCATCTCGTATCTCAAAGACAATAACAAGAAATACGTCCCCGGCGACGTCCCCGATTTCGCCATCAAGACGGCCGCGAAGCTCATTTCCGCGCTGAGTGACTCCAACTCGTACGATATTGCCGAATGGTCACCGAACCCTTTTCGCGGCTTCAACACGGCCACCAACCGCAACGCCAACTACTCGCGCCTCAACCTCGTCGACGGCGGTGAAGACGCCCAAAATATCCCCTTTCACCCGCACTTGCTTCCCGACCGCGATGTAGACGTCATCTTCTCCTACGACTCGTCTTCGGACACGGAGTATGGCTGGCCCGACGGCTCCGCCCTCGTCGCGACCTACGAACGCTCGCAGCAGTCCGCATTCAAGGATACGCCGTTTCCATCCGTCCCGGACAAGAACACCATGCGCAACCTGGGCTTTAACACGCGCCCGACTTTTTTCGGTTGCAACGCCACCAACTTTACTGCGCACGGCAGCGACGTCGCGCCCCTGGTCGTCTGGCTGCCCAACCACCCCTACGTCTACAACGGCAACCTAACAACATTTACCTGGACCGTCAACGACGGCGAGCGCGCCGCCATCATCGACAATGGCTGGGCCGTCGCCACCCAGCTCAACGCCACCCGCGATACCGAGTGGCCCGCCTGCGTCGCGTGCGCCATCCTTGCCCGCAGCTTCTACCGTGCCAATGCCACCGTCCCCGCGCAGTGCACCAAGTGCTACGACCGCTACTGCTGGAAGGGAAACACGAACACCACCACCCCCAAGGGACCCTACGACCCCACTTACTATGGCAAGCCCATCATTGTCAACGATAACGCTGCTCTCGGCCGCGTGCCAGCCGCCACGTCCCGGCTGCTCACCGCGATGCTGTTTGTGACAATGATGCTTGTGCTATAAATAGTAGATGGTGTTTTGAATGACGCAACGGCTGAGAAAAGGGGATGAAATGATACCTCGTGACAGTTGCAATTTTTTTCTTGTTGGTATATTTAGCGGTATAATGAGAAACTTGTCGTCAAGTCTCTAAATCGTCGGAGCGATTAATCACAGGCGCTGGTGCAACGATAGAGCCATGTTTTTGTGCTGTATAGGTCTTTGAACATTTTTCTTTTTCCATCTTTGTACAAACCACCCTCAAAGGTTCTCCTTCTGTGACTTTGGTCATTCAAGTCCTATTGTATTACAGGGCGCTGCTAATCGCTGTGGCTAGGCCAGCGTGCTTTGTCTCCATCTTGCCACAAGCCACAGGCTCCTACAACTCCAAGGCGGGGCGCTGTGGCTGACCGACAATCAGCCCTTTGTCGCCGGCTCAGGCGGACTTTGAAGGAATTCCTACCTTGCCAGGCGGCTTTTTTACAACCTTTCAACTCTGTCACCTTTTTGCTCTCAAGCTAATGCTCATTTAGACGGTGCCTCTGCAGCTGCGAGGTTGTTTCCTTTATTGATTTTTACCCGAGTATTCTGTATTTTGCTTACGCCTTGTTGCACTCGGTTCCCAGACGAGAAACATCCGCGCTGCAAGCTTCCAGCCAACCAAAATCAAGCTTACCGAGTAACCCGGCCATCACCTGATTGCCTGGGCACGAGAATGCCTGCCTGACCACGCCTAGCTCAGCCTGCGACGCCCATCCCGGCCAACTTGTTCTGTCCTTCAATCGAGCCCGCTGCGTCTTCTCAGTCATTTTCGCTTTTTGCACTTTTCAAAAACTTGCAGCTCATCACCCCTCGTCAGCTCGTCTCTCCACACTGCAGAAAACAATCAAGCCTTTGCGATAAGCCCTTGGCTTCCTCACCCTCCCCTTGTTGCCTGCATACAGCTGTCATGAGTCGGGAAAATATCCCCGGCCCGGATGCGGCCCTGCGATTGAAGGATTTCTCCAATGGCTCGACAGCGCAATCTGCGCCGGCTTCCCGGGCCGCCCAGCATCCTTCCGGTAAGGCCGGGCATGGCGTGGTTGTCAAGTTTCTGCGCGGCCTTGCCTTTGCCGTGTACTTTTGGTCCTGCTGCTTCGCGTACGTTGGTTTTTCGAACTTGTTTCCGGGGGATTAGCCAACAAAATGAGGACACCCGATGGCTAACAACCCATTGCAGCATCGCAATCACCCAGCTGGTTGGCGCACCCCTCTACTTTGTCAACAAGGACATGTTTTACGCCTACATGGCCATGACCAAACGGTCCTTTGCCCTCGTCATTACTGTTATGACCAGGATCTGGGGGCGGACCACCATTCGTGTCAGCGGCGACGAGTCTGTGGCTGGTCAGATTAAAAAGATGCCAGACGGTACTGTCCAGTTTGACTTTCCTGAGCGCATGGTTATGATTGCGAATCATCAGGTGGGATATTAAAGTCGCTTTTTTGTGACTCATCATCCCGCTAACATCTCTCAGATTTATACAGACTGGCTGTATCTGTGGTGGGTTGGGTACGCCAATCGTGTTGCCATGCATGGCCACATCTACATCATCCTCAAAGACTCTCTTCGCTGGATCCCCATCATGGGAACTGGCATGATGTTCTTTGGCTTCATCTTCATGTCGCGCAAGATGGCAACGGATCGTCCACGTCTCGCGCACCGCCTGCAGAAGCTCTGTCAGCTAAAGACGGCTCCCAACGGCAACAAATATTACGATCCAATGTGGCTCCTCCTTTTCCCCGAAGGTACCAATTTATCCTCTAATGGAAGACGCAAATCCTCCAACTGGGCGGCCAAAAATGATCTCAAAGACCCGGAGCACGTCATGCTACCCCGAAGCACAGGCACATTCTTTTGTCTCAACGAGCTCAAAGGCTCGGTAGAATATGTCTATGACTGCACAGTAGCCTATGAAGGTATCAAGTAGGTCTCCCCAGATCTATCTCTTCATCTCTTCAATTCAGCACCTTGTGAACAATTTTTTAACCTGCCTCACAACACAGACGTGGCCAATATGGAGAAGAATTCTTTACACTAAGCGGCACCTATTTTGCTGGCCGCCCTCCCAAGTCTGTCAACTTTCATTGGAGAAGATTCCGCTTGGCCGATATCCCTCTCGATGACCCAAAGGAGTTTGAGGTGTGGTTGCGAGACGAGTGGTATAAGAAGGACGAGCTCATGGAGATTTACTTGAAAGAAGGTCGCTTCCCATCCATGACCGACTCGGCGACCCCTTATGTCGAGACAGAGGTCAGGACTCGGTCTCCTTTTGAGATTTTCCAGATTTTCGCTGTTGTTGGTATTATTTGGCTGATGTGGAATAATGTCAGAAAGCTCTACGCCGTTCTCACCCAGATGTTTGGATAAGCGCCTGCGCTAGCAAACTTTGCCTCTTTTCCTCTCTCGAACCTCTGCATGGTCTTTTTTCTCGTGGACAAAACATTCTTCCTTCTTGTCGGATCCCGTTCTGCGGCTCTGGATTTTGGTTCAACGTCTCGGTTGGCCGTGACCTTGATTGCCGTTGTATGAACTGCGATTGCCTCCTCCGGCGGCTCGTGACGGTTCGCATGGCATTGCTTCTTCGAATGGCGTGAGATGAATTGTCTTCGAAGGCTGTTCATCAGTTTGCCAGGCGCCACATCCGAGCAGGGCCTCGTCTTGACTTGGGCACTGGAGCCAGTACTCCGGAGGGTATTCGGTCTCGAGATCATCTGTCAACTTGAGAGTCATGAATGGTGTATCACCTTTCGCCGTGTCTTTGACTGACAATCTCTGTGGCGAATTGCTCCAGTCGGACTGGGAGGATGAGATCCTGATCGGCGTCTCTTCAAGATCAAGTGTGCATCGATACTTTGACTGAAGCTCCGTGGTTTGATGCCAGTTGCCTGGGGGACAGCACTTCTTTGATCTATGCAGACCCGAGTTGCCATCAGAAGATGGAGAGATGCCAGAGTCCTGCCAGTCTGCGCTGCCGCAGACGAGGTGCGGTGATGTAGGATGTGATGGCATGTCATCTGCCATGGCAAGTGAATGGGGTCGCTTTGGCATATTGAGGAGGAACGTTGTGGATATGGGGGAAGATGTCTGGACCTGGGGCAGTGTGGTGATTGAGAAAGGTATGCTAATGTAGCAGAAGGAGTAGCGGCAGGGCACCAAGGGCAAGGCAGTATGGGTGATAGCAGATGGTTATAAAGACGCATACGGGATGGGCACTTTTGTGGAGGCCCGGACGGGTTGGGGGCAATGCCATGAGAACAGTGCGAAAGGAAAGCAGAGAAATGGTCAAAATTATGAAGAAAGGGCAAGAGATGGGGAAACGAAAGAGGAGGGTGTGGAAGGGTATTTATGTGCGGGCAAAAGACCTGGCCAGTCTGGCGAGTGACCAATCAGAGGCCAGGTTCGCCAACTCTTGTTACTCTTGGTACGCTTCTCAGCTTGTCATGCCGCTCCGTTTTGCCAAATCACGACTGTTGTCTTGACTATTACGATATATGCATGAATCCTTTCAGATCAATGCCGAAATCACATTTTTTATGTGCTGGAATGCTTGGTGTGCGTGCAACGGCATGCCCTCATCGCCGACTTACACACGAAGTGCTGCATCGGCGGCGCCAGCGGTGCCTCGACGTAATCAATGGCAGACCTCGAAGCCCGAAAGCGTAGCCTGGTTCTTTGAGAAATTTCCGAGATGAAGATCCGTAAATTGGCGTCGTTGCGTGGTTGTCAAGTGTATACGTTTGTAATGGTGACTTGCGATATCAGACGAGTGAAACAGGCCACGGGCGGATTCTGGAACCTCTGCTCGTCTGCTCACAAATAGGAAATTCTTGTAATCCTTTCCATGACATTAGACTTTGGTTATACTTTATATGTGCTTTGAGTGCATGTATGGATATTTACGGGAAAACCCGTCAGCCCGCCCTGTTAGTGTGTCTGGGTAGGATACAGGAGAGGTGAGGCATCAAGACGAGGGTACGCACTAAGACTACCGGCCAGCACAGCAACACGGTTGTGAAAATAACGATGAATGAGAGTCTAAGTGTCATCTCGGCTACAATACTTGTGAAAGTTCGTTTCAAATTGATCCTGACAGCAATTGCACTGAAAATAGGATTTCATGTCGTTCTGCCGTACCAATCGTCGTTGGATTTGGCTGGTGGCTCGGCAGGCGGGTCGATCTGCCTCCCCCCCATATCTGGAGCCCGCAAAGCCACAACCCGTTCATCTCTCACCAGCCACATCGACGCGTTGTGCAACGCGCATACAATTAATAACCCTCGTTGCACCAGGTTTCGCCCAAAAAAACAAGTCCTAGGAGCCATTGCGGGGGTTGTTGCATCTTTCTTCCTCTTGCCAGGAATAGCATGCCTTTGCCAGCGACAATGCCTGCACGCAAGCGCACCAACGCTGTCGCCGATAATGCGGATGAGCCCATTGCCAAGCGGCGCTCGTCGCGACAAGCTGCAGTAGCAGCAGCCACGGCGTCCAAAGCCGGTGCAGCAGAGACCGACACGGTGGTCAAGTCGGACATGAAGGAGAAGAAGAAGCAGCCTGTCAAGTCGTCAGCCCCGAGCAAGGCTCTCAAAAAGGCAAAGATTGGCGGAAAAAAGGGCGAGGAGGAGAAGAAGGAGGCAGCAGCAGTAGCAGCTTCGCAGCCGGTCGAGACCCTGAAAAAGACAGCGGGCAAATCGGGCAAGAAGAAGAGCGAGGTCCAGACGGCGGCGGCGGCGGCGGCGGCGGCCGGGGGGCAAGAGGGCGGCCGGGCAGGGTCGGAGGATCCAGACGTGGATGCGATACCGGCCGTGAACCCGGACGCGCCCAAACACGAGGGCGAGTGGTACTGGCTGATGAAGGCGGAGCCGGAGACGCGCATGGAGAATGGGCACGATGTGCGCTTCTCGATTGATGATTTGAGGGCCAGGACAAAGCCCGAGGGCTGGGACGGTACGTCGACTGCAATCAGGGTTTTAAAGCTTTGGGGAGCGGTTTTCGCTAACATGTTTTCCCTGCACAGGTATTCGCGCGTATCCTGGTATGAAGATGATTACTTTTTTTTCCTCTTTTTTGCTCTGGTCTGTTTTGACTTGAAAGTACTGACGTGCTCTTTTTAGCGCGTAATAATATGAGAAATATGAATGTGGGCGACAAGGCCTTCTTTTACCACTCCAACTGCAAAGAGCCTGGCATTGTCGGCATCATGGAGATTGTCAAGGAGTTTTCCGAGGATAGTAAGTTGGACGTGGCTTTCTGACAAGCACTTTGGCCCCTACTCCTTTCCATCTTTCGCGGATTTTCCTATTCTTCTTCTTCTTCTTCTTCTTCTTCTTCTTCTTCTTCTTCCTCTTCTTCTTTTACTGGTTAATAACCCCCCCTCCTTGACAATGTTCTAACTGCGAGACAACAGAGAGCGCCAGACGCCCCGGAACGCCCTACTATGACCCCTCCTCAACCAAGGACAAGCCCAAGTGGGATCTGGTGCACGTTGAATTTCGGAAAAAGTTTGCCGTGCCCATTTACCTCAAGGAGCTGCGCAAAATGGGTGAAGCGGGCGGGCCGCTGGCGGAGATGCAGATGCTCAAGCTTGGACGGCTGAGCGTGAGCAAGGTGAGCATGGGAGAGTGGAGGGCGCTGTGTGAGTTGGCGGACGAAAAGGCAAAGGAGGCGGGTTTAAAACACGAGGAATAATGGAATGCTGATGAATCATTTTGCGTTTTTACTTGTGTGGGCTGTTTGATGTTCTTGTATGAGGGGAGAGTGTCGGTCTGTGGTTATGTAGCCTTTCAATATATATGGCCGATTGACTTGAGTCGCAGTGAATATCGTCAAATTGACCCAAGTATATACCTGCTTTGAGGTGGTAAATTCGCTATTTGACATTAACAAGGTATTTCTGCATGTCACAAAACAGAGCTTCCATTAGAATTAAAGCACATGTCGTAAATAGACCACTCACCTACATTTCTACTCTATTCTAGGCTTGGCCTGTACAGTGATTTATACTGTGCGCAGGGCCGTCCGGGCACCGTTTTAGCGCAGTGTGGCTTGGCGGGCCTCAGCTCAGCCCCTGTCTTGATGTCTGGGCCAAGCCGCTCAGGCATTATTTCCGCGCCACTGTCCCGCCAAATTCTGTCCTCTGCGCATCCTCCCATCCGCCATCCAAGCCCATTCTCTATCGGCGCAAACGCCTTTGCTTTCTTCTTTCCATTCATTCTCATTCGTTGCTTCTTCCTGCGCAGAAACTATCGTTCATCTGTATTCTTCAATCCTCATCCTTCCTTGTTCAAGCTCTTGACGACATTTCTTTGTTAATCTTTCTGCCCCTCGGCGACGCTTCAGAGACGACTCGGCTCGTATCTTTACATTCCAGCTCCACAGCGCCCTCTCGGTTTCATCCATCATATTGTCTTGGCTTCAAGTAACTCGCGTCATATCTACTCAGCCGCTGCTTTGTATAAATCTCGGCGGGGAGCTTGCAACAATTTATATAACCAACTACTTTTGTAACTTTGGTTCCCCCACACTCATCTCACTGGCTGAGAGATTGATATCCCGTTCTTCATACCTTTATTCACTACTTCATCATGAGGATAAGCTGGGGGCTTGGCCTTGGCCGAGTCGAATCCGTCGACTACTATGCCGGCGTTCTTGTGCCTCTGGACGAGGCTCACCTGCACAGTCACTCGGCCCGGACCGGCCGCGTGGAATTCGAGGCTCGCGACTTTGAGCTCGACGACGACGATGACGAAAATGGCGCCGCCAAGGATCGCGGCGACGAGGAGCGCGAGGGTATGCTCGAGATGGATGCAGCCGAGTACAGCATCGACGGCCTGCGCAAGGCCATGCGCGACGGCCGCCGCGGTCAGTGGAGCGAGTACGAGATCAAGTCCAAGCTTATCAACAAGGCCATTCAGGACATTGGCATGGGCTCCTACAACTGGCAGCTCTTCGTGCTCTGCGGCTTCGGCTGGTTCGCCGACAATCTCTGGCTCCAGGGTGTCTCGTTGACGCTGCCTTCGCTGTCTGCCGAGTTTGGGATTGACGAGAAGACAGTGCGGTATACCACCAGCGCCTGCTTTGTAGGCCTGTCCGTGGGCAGCTTCCTCTGGGGTATTGGTTCTGATTTCTTCGGCCGCCGTATTGCCTTCAACATGACGCTGCTCATCACCAGCGTTTTCGGTGTCATGGCTGCCTATGCGCAGACCTGGGGCGGCGTCTGCTTCTTCTTCGCGGCCTTTGGCTTCGGCGTCGGAGGAAACCTGCCCGTCGACGGTGCTTTGTTTCTTGAGTTCCTACCTGATGCGTCAAGTTCACTCCTCACACTATTGTCCGTCTGGTGGCCCCTTGGCCAGCTCGTTTCGTCCCTTGCAGCCTGGTACTTTATTGCCAACTGGCCCGTTGAGCAAGGTTGGCGCTACTTTATCGTCACCATTGGCATCGCCACTTTTGCCATGTTCATTGTCCGCTTCTTCGTCTTTCACCTTCTCGAGTCGCCAAAGTTTCTTCTCAACAAGGGTCGCCAGAACGAGGCCGTGGCAGTCATTCACGGTCTTGCTTATAGGAATCGTTGCAAAACATGGCTTACATCCGACATTCTCGACGAGGTTGCCGCCGAGGACGACCAGCGCGCCGGAAGCTCTTCTGCCCAGCAAGCATTCAGATCTGCCCCCACAAAGAGCGTCCTCATGACCAAGCTGAAAGGGTTCTCTACCGACACAATCCGGCCTCTATTTCAGAACAAGACGCTCGGTCTCGCCACTGCTCTCGTTTGGTTTTGCTGGGCTAGCATCGGCATGGGATATCCACTCTTCAATGCCTTCTTGCCCCAATACTTTGCCCGCACCAACGGGAATCAAGATGGCGGCGTGCAGTCGGAGACGTCTGCCATCTCCAACACAACCTACCGCAACTACGCCATCACCTCCATCATGGGCCTGCCTGGCAGCCTTCTTGCCGCGTATCTCGTCGATCACCCTTCGCCGTTCCTCGGCCGTCGTGGAACTCTGGCCGGCTCCACTCTGCTCTCTGCCGTTGGTCTTTTCTTCTTTGTCCTGTTTGGCACCACGCCCACCTCGCAGCTCTTCTTTTCTTGCGTGGAAGCCTTTAGCCAAAACATCATGTACGGTGTCTTGTACGCCTTTACGCCCGAAATCTTTCCCGCGCCGGTGCGTGGGGCGGGAAGCGGCGTAGCTAGTTTCCTGAACCGCGTGACGGGCCTCATGGCTCCCTTACTGGCCGCCAACATGCCTGGTGACAGTGCGAGCACACCAATATACCTGTCTGCCGTACTTATTTTATCCGCATTCGTGGCCATGTGCCTGATTCCCATTGAGACGCGAGGCGCACAGCGTCTATAAGCAGTCCAAGTGGCCATGGATCATTTTTTGTATATGCTTATGATTGAGTTGTAGACATTTGAGCTTCTTTGCTCACGGTTACATGTATAATAGATGCAAGCAACACTCACAGCGCGGATGGTTTTAGTTTCTGTTTATCTTCTTGTCTTGGGGTCTATGGTCATCTTCCAGTACAAAGTTCTCTGATAGATTACATCTAAATCACGACGCTATGCTCATTCTCCTGGAACGGCTAGTCCAAGTCCGTCTTCCATCCCATCGAGCTACGCAAAGTCTACCTCCAAAACATCTATCTATTCCCCTTGGCGCCTACAGGCGCATCCACGCGCCTCTTTCTGAACGACTGACCCAGCGCATCCTTGACCATTGGATCCGACCGGATCGTGTTATTAATCAGCCAGTCACGCATCTTTGAGCGCATCTTGCCCGCCATGTCCTCGTCGCCCTTGAACGGCGTGAGTTCCATGTCGATGAGCCTCGCCGCGTCAGCGTCCAGCTGTCTGGTGAGCCCCTCGAGCCGCAGCAAGCCGTCCCGCAGCGCCTTGTCCTCGTCCTCGACGCCCTTGTCCGCGGCGGCGGAGGCGGGCCCCACCTGCGCGAGCACAATCGGGCCAATCTGCGAGAGCGCAATATACACGGTCAGCGTCACTTTCCGCGCAAGGTGCACGAGCTCAAACGGCAGGTAAGGGGGCAAGCCGGCGACGCGGCCGAGCACGGCGTTGAGGGCGCGCAGCGGCGCGGGGAACGCGGGCCGCGTCGCGACCGTCACCTCGAGCAGGCACAGCGCAACGAGCAGCAGCCAACGGTAAAACTTGGCAAAATCCATGTAGCCGACGAGGCCAAAGACGTAAACGGTGGCGGCGGCGAGGCCATAGTACGGCAGCACCGTGTACACGACGCCGTGCGTCACAAAGTCGCGAACAGTGACGCACCGCGGCCACGCGAGCATCGTGGGGCCGAAGCGCTCATAGGCATACCGCTTCGCCGCGTCCTGCAGCGTGTCGCTCGCCGTCTTGAGGTGCATAAAGAACGCCGACGAGGCGTCGGCGTCGCCCCCGGGGCCCAGCTTGTCGGGGTGGTGCAGCGCCGCGAGCCGTCGGAAGCGCGACTTGATGTCGCGGTCGGCGGCCGTCACGGGGATGCCGAGCTCCGTGTAAAACGAGGGCGCAGAGCGCAAGTCGTAGTTGGCCTCGAAGATGGTGTACAAGAGGTACGACGCCACGACGAGGATGTGAATCGTGTTGCGGTGCGAGGTGTGCCGCGCGGAGCCCGGCGCGGGCTTGGGGTCGCCGGCGCGAATCGTCAGCCCGTAGTAGATGGTCTGGATCCAAGACGTCGCAATCTATTTGTGTATTTTAAAAGAATTAGCAGAGCGAAACAAGTGAGACGTAATTCAGGGCAGGCGGGCTTGTTGCTGCGCGGGCGCGTAGGGAGCCGCGCCCTGTATGGGTCGCTCTTGGGTTCACACATCAACGTACGCCAGGGAGAAAGGCCCAGCCTACGATGGATAGGAACTGAGACATTTTTTTTTTTATTCCTTCAGCTCTCTGAGCAGTTGCGTTATTCAGAATTGCGCAGCATGCGTGCAGGATCGTGGTAGTTGAAAGGTACAAAGAGCGGCGGCTACATGAATAGTGAAAGGACAAGTGTTCCAGCACAAGTGTCCGTATTGGTCCCGCCCGTTGGTGCATGACTGCCAGGACAACCTCTGACGTCCCAGCACCGGCCTACGTTGTCATTCTTATTCAATTACTTTAAAACTTGATGGTACTCTTCTAGACATAAACAAGTTTCATTGGTCAGGGTAACGTAAAGCCTCGAAATGAAAAAGAATATTATAAAATACATTGATAAAGTAGCAGGAAAAAAATGTAGTTGCTAGCGTCAGGCGCAAGCACAAGTCATGTCACCTTCAATCTTCCATAGCATTGCCTGTTTGCTCAACCCAGCTGACCTTCATCTTTAAACTCCATCCTGTCGAATAATAAATGCGTAGAGTCATCGTATAATAAGAAAGCCCCAATTTCACCTGTTGCTCAAGATTTGCTCCCGAGTTGCGGCCAGGTGAACTGCGTCAAGTGTTGTCCAAATGTTGTCTGTATAACGCCGGCGGCCCACGAAACGTTGCCGATCATGATGTCCTCACAAAAATCCCCCCCAAGTTATACTCTGTCTGCGTCCCCTTTTTGGCGTTAGATGTGGCCACTCCATATTCCCCAGCTCAGCCAAAGCTGGCCTTCCACTTCTCCCAGAAGCGGCCTGATTCAACCTCGCAGCTCTCGCGGCCAATGTTTGAGCAGCCAGCGAACATGGCGACAAAGTCACCCTCCTGATATTGCTCACCGAGCGTTGGTTTCGAATAAGAAGCAAACGTGCGCTGAGGAACAAGAGCCAGTTTTGACAAGATCGTAGGGTGCCACTGCACAATATGTTCCTGAGTTGATGTGTCAGCTAGTGCGTTCGCGCTTCACTTTGAAGTTGTCCTTACCAAGGCATGCCTCTCGGCTTTTTGAAAATTGTAAGTTCGGTAAAGAGGATCCAGCCAGGTTTCGAGGAAAAACTTGGCCCACTCTCCGTTGCGAATGATGATGTTGTTGTGTACAAGTCCAGACTTGTCTTGCGACAGAATAACGTCGATATGCTCTCCACGGAGATGACCATATGTCTTGATAATGCTGTCCGGCGGCACGACAGGTTGGCCGCGGATCATCAGCGATTCCAGCTGCTTCGATTGCAGCACAAGATCCTCAAGCGACTGTGTCGGGTTCATGATATAGGCATCCTGGTCAAGGTACCAAACAAATTTGCAATCCGGGTATTTGGCAAGCGCATGACGCGTGGCCATCAGTTTCGTCCAGGTAGTAGGAGCTCCTGCAGTGTCATATTGGTCTGCTTCGGTGATGATCGTCTTGTAGCCTGTTTCACGGTGTGAGTTGCTCGTCTGGTGGCTATGATATGAATCTGCATTTTGGGATTAATATACCGTGTCTTGAGGCATATTCCTCTCTATTCTCGCGGATAGTCTTTAAATATGCAACGCTGTACTGCTTGGTATCAAGAACAGTGACCAAAACGACAGCCGGTGTCCCAGCGGGTTGGCGTTCATGGTATGGGCTCTGTTTGCTAGGCTTGAATATCAAGTACAGCACCAATATGCATGCCAATAGTCCAACAGCAATTGTTCGTAAGCGTCCTCGGCGGAGGGTAGGGAGTTGACCGGATCTTGGGCGGAATGGCGGGGGGTTCGAGCTTTTGCGCGGGGGGTAGGCAAAATGCATTGTGATTTCGTGAGAGCGCCCACCGAGTGGAATAGCTCAATATCAAGACTGCCTCCAAACAGTTTGGTTTACAGTAGAGCGAGGGATACAGCCGCGTCCGTCGTCGCAAATTCGCGGATTCGAAGATCCGGAAGTTCGTTGTCCAAATTGAGAGGCTTGGAGACCCTGAAGTAACGAGTGACTGCTATAAAAGCACCGTAGATCTAACTCTGTTCGAAAAGATGTCGCCTAGTACAACCCGCAAGCACAAGTCGCCTCGGGCCTGTAAGCGAAATGTTGCGTATTATCCGACCTGCGCGTCGATCGCGCGATTTGCGTAAACGGGCGAATGGTTTGGCAGACAAGGATCCAATAGAAGATCTAAGAGCGAGAAGTGGCAGTCGCATACACAACACAAGGTTTTGTATGTAAAAGCACCCCTGAGGAATAATGGGAAAAGCCTATCAGCTCGATGAGCGAAAGAAATAGGCTTGTGCTTGACACCTAGAAGAAAGTTGCTGTCAACCCCCTTGACGCTCCCTCCATTTGA
This sequence comes from Beauveria varroae, assembly GCA_030780425.1. NCBI lineage: Eukaryota > Fungi > Ascomycota > Sordariomycetes > Hypocreales > Cordycipitaceae > Beauveria > Beauveria varroae. The sequence goes on along the minus strand of JAPFUP010000529.1, from coordinate 3,618 downwards.
GCCACGTTCTGCTCGGCGCCGGCTCCACAATGCGCCGACCCATCTTTTGCGCTCCTTTTCTGCCAAATCTAATCTCAATACGCGCCGCGAGCAGGGTTTTCGCATTCGCTTACTTGCGGGGATATAATCTTACTGTAATGGGTTCAAGTTTACGGGTTCATATTTTGCAGAAAACTAGCAAAAGCTGGTGCGGTGAAGGGGCCAGCGTGCACTTCTTGAGTGTATATACTGAATCGCATAAATTAAATGGAGTCAATTTAATGTGCCGCCAAGATAATGTGCCGCCAAAATTCAAATATTCAGCGCAAAGGACGTTCGTGAGGGAGAAACATATACCAGCTCGTGCTGAGCAGTCTACCCAGATGGATTGTACTGGTGTGTACCTGGTAGATCGCTACGGCGCAGAATGCAGAATGCATCCCTTGCCTAGGCAACGGGCTGATCAGCTCCATCTCGCTGAAGAACGTAGAAGCCAAGACGGCTTCCAATTCAAGCATCGATGGGGCGTCAATCTTTGCACACAGACTAGTTGGCTTGATGCGGAGAGCAAACTTCGAGACAACTTAAGAGTGTGCAGGCACTGCAGTCGGGCTACAGTGTGAGAAGAGGCATGTCACATTGATGATGGTGCAAACACGCAAACAGAGTAGATGGTCTTGCCATTCTTTCTATGAGCCAGGATAACGATAACGAGCCGGGTGGCATGCCTCAAGCCCTCCTGTAGAAACGGTTTCATTCATAACGTGCATCTCACCTTAGTCTTCGTCCACATCAATAACTCGGTCTCGCATGTGCAAGAGAACGCGCGCGCTGAGTGACCGGACGAGTTTCCAGATGCCGTTCAAAGCTGCGAATGCGCCCAAGAGCACAAACATGAGGCTGAGGTTCTCAACACGACCGCGTCCCGTACCGCGGCGTCGACCACCACCACCAAGGCCTGTCCCTCGTAACTGCCACCAATGCCATGGTGACATGAAAAGCGCCGATTTGATCAGGCCGACGATTCCTAAAGAGAAGAAGCCCTTGACGAAGTGCTCTATCCATGTTGGTGGTTCTTCGAATGGCGAATCCCAGTTGTCTTCGTCAGCAGTCAATGCGTCACCGATCGTGCCGATAGGATCGAGCCACAAGTTGAATACCGGATCAGCGATGAAGCCCAGAATGAAAATTCCAACCGCAAACAGCAGCAGAGTCAACAAAGCCTGTGTAATCTTGCTGCTCAATAGCGATGCCCAGTCAAGTCTTGTAAGCTGATATTTGTAGCCACATGTCGGACAATGCCAAAAATTTCGGTCCTGCAACGGACTCGCAGCCCGCCACGCGTGCAAACAGCCTTCGTGGACATATTTCTGCGTTCCTTTGCACTTGCACGGCGACAGCAGTCGTCCCAGGGTCGGGTCCTCGGAAACATAAGTCGGTCGGCCAGTTTGTGATGCATCGGCGTACTGTGGCTCTACCGTATCAAAGCAGATTCGACAAGTGCGCGGGCCGTAGCGGCCGCGGTTCTCAGCTTGCGGCGGTTGGTCAGCCGTGTTCCGTTGCCGTGCCTCACTGTCTCCTGTGGAGTGGTCTCCCATCGCCGAGCTCCAGCTCCAGGATTGTGATTCCATTGTGTGTGCGCTGCCCGTCTATAGGGTACACGCTAGAGGGCGTTGATGGTTGCAAAAGTGTGCCAATTGATGAGGTGTCTGCCAAGTGACGGCTACACGAGGGACGCTTCCCATAATATGCTGCCAAGAAGAGAGGTACCAGGGGGGCGGCACCACAGCCATCGTTTTCAAAGACACTATGGCATCACAAGCGGGCGGGATAATAGCCGGATGCGAGTGCCTGAAAAAGCCACCTCATCAATATTTCGCCTTGTAAAAAATCCGTGGCGGAACAAGTAAGTGTCCGCAGTTACCGCAGCTTGGGCGGAGCTCCATTCTCAGAGCGGATCGGGGTTCGGCAGAACCTATTTTCCGGCCTCACGCCAGAGAGCTTGACGCGCAGGTCATCGTGCCTGGAGCTACAACGCAGACGGAGCTCCCCAGCCTTGTACTCGCCCTTCAAACAGCATCAATTCGTCCAAAAACATCACGATTTGCGGCTCGTTGACAAATATCACAATACCCGATACCTGTCGAAGCTATGGCGGACAGATATTCCTTTTCCCTCACTACATTCTCGCCCAGGTAAGCCATCCCAACTAAGTCTCGATGATGCACAACTAACCTCTGGATAGCGGCAAGCTGGTACAAATCGGTACGTCCTGGCGACTGGATTCGTCTCAACTCGAAATATCTTTAAACATCGAGTCATGACTGCTCTCAGATGAGTGTTGCTAATTGTGCGCATAGAGTATGCTTTGAACGCTGTCAACCAAGGCATTACCGCCCTAGGAATCAAAGGTGTGTGACTTGAGCTAGAATTCGCAAATCATGCATGCTAACCATGCCCAGCTACGAACGGCATAGTTCTCGCGACCGAGAAGAAGTCCTCCTCGCCCCTCGCCGATCAGAGCTCGCTTTCCAAGATCAGCAACATTACGCCCAACATTGGCACAGTATACTCTGGCATGGGCCCCGACTACAGAGTGCTGGTTGACCGCGCACGCAAAGTTTCGCATACCGGATACAAGAGAATCTATAACGAGTACCCTCCCACTCGCATATTGGTTCAGGACGTTGCTCGCGTCATGCAGGAAGCTACCCAGTCTGCCGGTGTTCGACCGTATGGTGTCAGCATGCTGATTGCTGGCTGGGACGATGGCATCGAGCCCGAGGATGCTGAAGAGGTCAAGTCCGATGACGGCGAGAAGAAGGCCAACAAGAAGACGGGAGGTATTCTCAAGGGCGGTCCCATGCTATACCAGGTCGACCCTACAGGCAGTTACTTCCCCTGGAAGGCGACGGCCATCGGCAAGAGCGCGACCAAGGCTAAGACGTTCCTGGAGAAGAGATACTCGGAAGAGTTGGAGCTTGAAGACGCCATTCACATTGCGCTTTTGACTCTCAAGGACAATATTGAGGGTGAAATGAATGGTGACTCTATTGAAATAGGTATGTTCTCAACGTGGACTAGTCGCAACCTATGCTAATCCTTGTCAGGCATCGTCGGCCCTCCTGCCGATCATCTGCTAGGTCTCGAGGGTGTCGAGGGCGCCACTGGCCCTCGATTCCGCAAGTTGACACCGCAAGAAATCGAGGATTACCTAACGAGTCTATAAAGCAGACAAGCCGGAGGGCGAGAATTAAATATCGTTGTACATTAGACAGTCGTCGCACTCGGCGCCGGTTTGATCCATGTAGTCTGTCAAGATGAAGTCCACATGCATAGTATTCTAGCCCATTGGCGGCAGTCTCTGCTAATTTGCTGCCAGACTTGATGAGACAAGCATGAATGATGTGTGTGGCCCGGCCGCGACTCCAGTGACCACAGCATTCTGCGGTGGACTAAATTCAAGCTTAGTCCACGTACGGACCGACATGACAGATGGCATGCCTAGTTGTCCGCTTTCATTGTTGCCTATGACGTATACATCACCTTCCTTTGTGAGGGCGATGCCGTGGGTTTCGCCGAGTGCAATATCCGCAATGTCTTTCCCACCCCCGATTTCGGTATAGTTTGGAAAGCGAG